>VZRN01000467.1:3085187-3102105 GCA_013397935.1 Dasyornis broadbenti
AAAAAAAAAAAAATCCTTCCTACTCTAAATGAAAATCCATACTTTAGAGGAAAACCTTGTATCTCTGTCTCCTTGGCCTGGTGAAGGACTACCAAACCACTCTATGAAGCTCCATTGTACTGCAGTGCTCAGAACAATTCAGCTTTCCCTGACTCTCATTGTTCTGCCTTCACCATGTAAAGCTCTCCAGTTTCTTTGTTTAAGTTTACTTTACAAAAGCAATTATAAAGAATACTATTTTTATGCTTTGAGTATTCTTCAGTCAATGAAGGTTACAATAACATTTTTTTTCAATACAGATGCTGAGCAAAAGGCCTGACCTTGCTGCTTCACAGCTTTGGAAACAATAGATCTGCTAGTTCTTTCTGAAAGGATGCAGCTTGCTGAAGTAAATGCAATATCACATGGCTTAGAGGTACAATTGACTAGTACATAAACCATCTGTGTGAGTATTTCTGAGTGGACCCCAGCCTTGTGATGACTAATGTATTTATCTCGTGAACATGATAATGAAGATGCTAAGGATAAGTATTAGATAGTGCAAAACAACAGGCTCACAGAGATAAAAATGCATCCACCAATGCATATATGAAACTGGAAGCTGTCTTGAATTCACGTTGTGAAGTTAATCCAAAATTATAAACACACCATTCACAGTAGTTATTAATCCTAGAAAGATCACTGGAAGTGGGACTGAGGAGGAGTTTTATTGCATCAGACAGTCAAGAGCCACTGGGATATTTGTTCATATGGAGTGGTTTTGTCTGGGTTGATCTGGAAAGGTTATTTAATAAACATCCTGCTAGTGCACTGACAATGACCACAGTGTCTCTTGATCTCTTCCTGTGGAAAATTTTAGCTAAGGCTTTTATTACTGAGCTTAAGTTTTTAATGGGATGCAGAAATATTTCATACCCCGTGAGATGTATAAATAGTGTGTGGCACAGATGATACTGTGGACCCTTCAAACTTGGTATGATTTCTGAGAATTACAAATAATTAGATCTGATGATGCAGAAGACTTTTTCCAGACCTCGTTTCCTGTGCTCTCTCTCTTTTGATCTGTACCTTCTCACATCTCTTACTTTTGTGACAGAGGTGGCTCATCATACAGTACTTTGCTCAGTTTTAGGGCTAAAGCATTCATCAGTGAAGGAGGTCTTCATTACAACTATCACAGCAGCTGCTTCTTTTTTTTTTTCCCCCACAACCCACAGGGACAGATTTCACAGCCATGGAAACTGAATCAGTAGCATTTGATTCAGGACATTTGAATTTGATTCTGCAAAATGTTGAACAGGCTAACCTTTATCCAACAATTTATACAAATAACTGCTTAACCTCAATGTGTTAATAATCACAGACTTCAAAGAAAGTTTTACTTTGCACATGAATATAAACTATGGTTAATTTACTTCAGTGAGAGCTTCATAATCTAGTGAAAATATGCTTATTGAATGATAGAAGCCTGTAGCACTCATTTACATACTGATCTAAATCTTTAGTTGATCATGGCAAGCCAATCATTAATCTGGTGGAATAATGGAAAGAAAGAAAACTTATTTACTTAAACAAGTAAATCTCAGCCTTGGAATTCAAGACCTACTGGATTTCCTATATCCCGAACTCTATTAAATTATGTCCTCTGTTTTTTCAGATTTCCAGTCTTCTGGAAATGAAAAAACTTCCATTTAAAATAGCATACATATAAATGTAAAATGCATATGTATGTGTGTGTGTGTATAAATATATACACATAAATATGCTGCATATAGATATATATGTATATAACATGAATACAAATGTGTGAAGCATATTTACCTGCTACATACGTAGCTGTTTCACCTAATTCTTGGCAAAATAGAAAAATACAGGTCAAAATGTATTTTAATAATTAATTTCTTAATCTTTTTCATTTTGTAACATCTTTCCTAAATATAGAAGGGAACTGTTGGTATGCTTTCCAGTACAGTATAACTTGATAAGGTTTTTGTATAACATATGTAAGTATAGGGAAAAATATGCTGACTTTGGAGGGAAGCCTTTGGTAATGTAGCACTTCTCCCAGGGCACACAATGTCTTCCATCCATCAAATGAAATAAATATGTGCTACCTCTATACAAAGAAAGTTTCTTCTGCATCCTAGAGAGAATGTCCTGCCAGAGAGGCTTAATCTTTTTTGACTTGGTAATCCAAATTTGTGTGGACTTCATGCTTTGCAGTTTGTTTGAAAGTGTAGGAAATATGCAAGGGTGCTGATCAGAAACCAGTAAAATAAGTATATGCATGGCTAAAGCGAATGTTATCAGTGTCATGGAGGATATTTTTTTTGGTGTGTTCCCAAAGATTTGTATCACCGTGTTAAGTTTCTAGTCTAAACATTATTATTAGATTCCTTAGAGATGGAAATTGCTTTTACCTATGAAATGTCTTTGCAAATAATTCATGTCATCTTCAATAGAACTACTTTTGACAGAAATATGCGGAATTTGTAACTGCAAGTTTCGTGTTTGGCTCAATTGTAACAAAAAGTATCTAAGGGAAAAATAAATGTAAGTATATGCCATAAAAATGATAATGCTTTTAAAGGTGAAAGTCTTCTCCATAAATGTATGTAATCCTTGAGAATAGAGTGATTCACCCTCTCTAAGTGAAATGACAGAAATAACTATATAGTTCCAGAAATCTTCACTTATAAATGATTTTTTATGAAGAAAATAGGTCTCATAACATAGACACTCAATAGTTTGGTATTAAATGTTCCTTAAAATGCAACTGTAAAGCATCTAATATAATACTTTTTTTTTTTTTTAATTATAAGACAAATCCTTCAAAAGTCAATGTGTTATACGTCCTTCACACAAAGCTGATTTCCAAAGAATTCTGGAATAGTCACCTTCTCAGTCAAGTGTACACAAAGGCCATTATTTCTGCAGACATGAATACATAGCAACAAATTAAAACAACCAACTGTCCTGTGTCAGGTGGAAAATAACTTCCTGGAAATTTTCTTTTGACTATTATAAAAGCTTTGAAGAAACTTACTAACCTCAGACAACACCACTGTCCTGTATTACATTCTCTCACCTTCTCTGTTAAGCTCCATGTAATTTTTTTTTGTCTTTCTCCTCCTACTTGTCTTTTACAGAAATTACATCTCTCTTCACACCTTTGCCTACTCATTTTTACCACAAGCACAGTTTTTAGTAAAATTAGTCATTAAGTACTGTATTACAGATCCAAAGAAATCATCACCTTTACCATTCATCAAGAGGCAATTGCATGCTGGTGTCTCATCATTATGCCCACCTTGACCTGATTATTTTTAGATTTTTTCCACTGATAAACTCCATAAATTAACTAATGTTCAGTAGATTTTAATCTCCTCTTAACAAAAATATATATCAGAAACTGTTTAGTTTCACATTTTCTAACTTTGGACAATCAATTCAGATTAGTTTGACACAAGAAATGAACAGTTCTAAATAATTCTTAGAGCAATGATTCTCCTAATTGCCTGAAGTCCATGTGGTGAGGGGTTACAGGCACATGCTTGCAGCTGTATTGCAAACCAAGACTTAGTGTTTGGAGCTGAAAAACCTTTTTGCCTCCATCTTACGAACCTGAAATTATCAGAAAACATTTTTCATAAATGGCAGAGAGAAAATGAATATTTTCTAAATGTCCATCCCGGGATCATAAAGAAACATTAGACAATATCCTTCATTCACAGAGTTCTGCAGCCACTGTTTTGTAAAATGAATTAGATAATGTCCACAACCTAAAGTCTTTGAATTTTCTCCACAGCTTCTACGCAGGATCAGGTCAGTCTTTTTACAGATATTCATGGATTCTTTCAATTTTTTTCCTCCCCCTTATAGTATGTGGAACACCACCCACATAAAGACTTACTGAAGTGATAAGACCACTAATTAGATAGCCTGACATACAGTTCACATTCCCATATGAGCCTTGGGCAACATTACAATTACTGTGAACTCAGAGCTGAATTTGGCAGTAATTCAAGGTGGAACACACAAGTTTGTCTGCACTGAATCTCCAGAGACCCTGAACAATTAATAATAGTGATTGTATATACAATCTGCAGCAGAGCAATGTCTTACTTTTCAGTCATCTAAAAACATCCTGGTTGTCTTCCCTCACTGGAAATTATCAAGGCTTTAGGCCCATGTGGGGAATCCTTCAGAGATCCTTACCCTCACTGACCATCCCTGCTGCAGCTGAGCATCCCTTGCAGGAAGAAGGGAAACCACTGGGAGCCCAACACTACCCTGCCCCACCCAGCCCCAGCCTGTAGCATCTATTTGTCTCTCAAGACCCACACAATGTCTCACCGCCAGCTGCTGCCGCAGTATCTTCTAACATGGAAACGTTATAAAAAGCCAATATGGAGGATGCAGTCAATTGAAATGAAGCAAGGATGTATCTTCTATTACATCTACTGATATGGTTGAAAAAAGAGCCCCAAGCTTTAAAGCACACAGATTGCTTCTCATTTAAAACGGAGATTTTGTGTTTATTATAAACCCATGCAAATATTGTTTCCTGTAACCTGATAAAGAGCTTGTCTTTATGAGCATGGATCTCATATTAATTTGCTCATACCAGTCAACATTTGGAAAAATTGAGTCATTCATCTTTCAATATTTGAACTGTCCACTGTTGTTTTTCTTTTTAATTTGCCTGTACTTGCACATATATGATATTTATAAATATGAAGGTCATACTTCAAGTAGTTCACATTTTCTGCTACAGAATTCTAAGTCACTAATCTCAATAACTTTCTGAGCATGTCTTAAAATAGCATAATGTTTTTCCAAAAATTTCTTATAATATTAGACAGTGACCAGCTAACAGGAAGAATCAGGAGCAGCTGTAATTTGATGAGCAACTTTTCTAATGTACTTGTTTTTAACAGATTTCAGCTAATTAAGGCAGAGGAGGATAGCTATGAAGTTGTGATTCTGAAATGTGAGAAGTTCTGCACTATCAAATTAAAAATAAAATAAAATTTGTATATTTTACACAATAGTTCAAAGAATAAAGTAGCTATTTTGTTTTCACTGTTATAAACCTGAAAATCTAATATTGCAATTGTGGGAGACTGAGCTTCTGCTAAAGTTAAAAAAAATATCATAAATGTGATCTGGGATGCAAAATCTGTGGAATAAGAGTTATGCTAAGATAGAAATTAGAATTAGCCAAGCAAAATCACCTAAACCAAAATAAGGTTTGCAAAAGCTAGATTATATTCTTATTTTAGGGAGAACACAAAATACTGCAAGCAATGAACATGGAAGCAGACAAGAAGACACTTCAAATGAGTCTTCAAGAGCTACACTAAAACCACTTTGTCAAAACAATACAAACCAAATATGAATCCAATACCTGGAAGAATATGTAAGGCAGTAAAGGCAAAGAGAAGAAAACTCCTTAGCTCAAAGATCATTTCATAGGCATAAGACACAGAACTTCAGCAGCAAATACAAAGAGCATTCTTCCAAAACATGCGTGGGTTCTCAATCACTGTCTTGGCAGTGTGGTGCCAAAAGCAGTTATGTCATTTGCAAGAAAAAATCCTCATGGTTTCAAATTTATATTGATATCTCTTAGAGTTATAAAAATACAGTCCAGGTTAACAGAAACTGTGAACTTAATCTGAGAGCAAATAAACTGAAAAAGATGGAATTTTCAGCAGTACTTCAGAGGAAAGTATGTATTTGTATATATTTAAATAAGCAAGTATGTCTACTGAAGGAAAAGGAAGCTAAAACAACTGAGGAAAGAGTTTGAAGTGACTTTCCAGATGGATATTTTTCTCATCAGATTATAGAATATAGGTAATGGAGACCAAATTTTCCCAATATTCAAAGAGAAAGGATGAGTTTTAGAAGAGACACATCTCATTGGGAATCAATGAGTAAATAATGTCTTGTTTGTGTTGAAAACAAAATATGAAAATCTGGGATACTTTCTGATATTTCAGAGAAATTTTTTGACAGAAGACTACAGTTAATTTTTCCTGATGTAAGAAATACATTGCGTACAAGCTCGTAGCAACCCTTCAAAAAATACCATGTACACCTGTGTATGTTCAATTCACCTTTTAGGTGACTCTTGCACTGTTATTGCCATTACATTCCATAGTCAACACACCAAAATTTTGAGAGACACACACACATGTGTGTGTATGCATGTACATTTCATCATACAGATGATACTAAGATCCTTACAAGAAGTATTTTCATGCATGAAAGTGGAAGAAAAGCATGGGCAAAAGATCTGAATATCTATGAAAAGGACAAAAATTAATGGGCTAACCTTATAAATATGGAAATGTAGACTGTGATAGGGTCAAAACTCACACAGCAAAAGACACAAGATTGAAATTATCACCTGTATACACCATTTATAGGTTTCAGTCTTTTAGAGCTCTGCCTAAAGTCTCAGTTCACTGATGAACACTATTCCATTCAATACACCTGAATAGGAGCATTCCTTGAATAGTTCCAGCTAATTAAGCAATCCAGATTTCTCTAATTGATTATCAATCCTTCAGGATTATTTACATTTCCATTTGCACAATTTATCATCTCTGATTTCATATTCACTTCCCCACATCATTGATGAAATGCTGAAAAAACATTGAGCCTAATACAAACCTGAGAAGGACCTCCCTAGGAATCCCACCCTGTGATGATGATTCACTGTTGGCAAGCACCTGATACCTGTCAGGCCTGTTCGAAATTATCTACTTCCTTCAAGTTACATTAACGATGATAAATTATGTTCTTATTCTTCAATGGTTTTATCAGATAGCAATTTTCACATTATTTCACTTGGTTTTGTTTTCAGGGTAATTGGAACCCTTTTGAAATACCGGTAAAAATGGGGTTGGTTTTCAGCTCTAAGGAACTTCCCTGGTACTCAAATGTATATTAAGTTTAACACTAGCAGATTAGATATCTTAGGCAGCTCTTTTCAAACTCTATACTCCAGCTGTTGACACCAGTAGAGGTATCAGCTCTTTTTCTATGAGTAGGCTAGAAAGTTTTTATGTAACTCCTGTATATTAGCCTTTCCAAATAGGGAACAGGAACAGTTGTTGAACATTTCCCGAGACATTATCTTCATTTTAGCTATCTCCAATTTCATAATGGTCCATCCGATTAGTAGGATCTCCTTTGTTCCCAATGTAATTTTTAAAAAAACTAGATTTTTACTACCCTTTTTACTGGCAGGCTTGGCTTTTCTGCAATTCCTATTTTACCAACAATTCTCCATGCTTTATATTGAAGCTTATATTTCTCTCTCTTTTGCTTTTCTTGGATTTCACAAACTGTTTCTCTATTTCTATTATCTTCATTGTATCAGTGAAACAGGGTGAGCTTCTAAGAAAATTAGTCTCTTACCTGATACGGAATCATAATTTTGAAGATTTTCTGATAATCCTCTAGATTTAATCAAAATCCTTACTTTATAATAATTCTTTCTTTAAAGAAGCCAAATTTATTAAACTTTCATTTCAGTCAAATTTATCCACTATAATAATGTTCAAAATACTGTTTCTCCATGATGAATTCATGATACTGCTTTTGATTTCGAAACCTCTAACAGTGCCTAGAGGTTCTTGCTCCACACATTCTCTTATATTTGCTTTAACAACTAATTATGGTTTTTCCCCTACACATTTATATTGATAATATATAATTTATATTAATTATAATCTATTTTTATTGAATGGTCTTCAATAGATTCCCTTTTGTGCCTGTATCTCTTAGTGCTTACATGAAGTTCTCTATACTGTGCCAGAGGTACAACAGTGGCTCATGAATTTAAGCAGTAATTCAAGTGGAAAGCAGAGGAAGAGAGGTTGTATACTGAACTCAGTAGACATTCTCAAAAGTGTCTATTACTGAAAGTTCTGTTATGATACCACAGCTTTCAGACATGGATGACTAAAATTCAGCATCAGAATAAAGGATGTAAAATAATCCAGGCAGAAACAAGATGACTTTCTTGGAGGCACTAATCAGTAACTGAGGGGTTTTATTTTTTCAGATGCCTAAATATGGTTTACGCTTATTCTTTTAAAATATTATATTAAAAATTGTAAGCAAGCATTATTAAGATGTTCACTTCAAGACTAAAATTTGACATGGGCTTGTAAATATTTCATGTTGTTTTCTAAGGGAAAATGAAAATTCATCATGTTGATGGACTGAAAATCCCACATCATCCCACACATTGTCCCACATCCTTCTCAAAAGCATTGACTTTGGCAGGTTTTGATCTCAACTCTAATGATTTTTCTTCCTTAATGGAGGGAAAATTTACTTCTCTGGAGCACTGAAGAAATTTTAAGGGGAAAAATATCTGTACTGAGAAAAGAGGTAAATATGTTTTCAGTTGGGCAATACCTCTTCCTTACATCTGTGGGGTGGAGGTAGTTGTTCCATATTTTAAAATACATTTTCAGTAGAGCTGAGGAAGCTTTATCACAACTTGCATCTATTCAGTGGTTATTTGTCATTAATTTTAAATATAACTTAAGTAACAAAACTTGTGCAGAATAGTACCTCACAAGAATTGTGTTCCTTCTTAGCTGAAGAAAAGCACGAAAAAAGTTTGAAGTCACTTCGCAGGCTGTAAAACAGATGTAATACAAGTACAAGGAGACTCAGACACCCTATTAACAGCTCTTGTACAAAATAGAACACACCGATGTTCATTACAATTTTATTTCTCATTTCTATTTTTAAGGCATCTTTCTGAGAGCTCATGCCAAGGTAAGAGCTTGTTCATCATTTGCAGGAGAGTACAGACTTTTTATCCTTTCTTCACCTTTTGACCTATGACAAAAATTATAATGTCATGGAAGCTCAATTATTATTTTTCTTTTAATAAAATTGGACATTGTACACAGTTTTCTTCTTACATCTTTCTTAAAAACTCAATGACCAAATAAAAGGTGTGGTGAAAGCCCCACACATATTTGGTTTCACCTGCTTGATTCCAGGTATCAATTAGATGGCAAAGAAATAGCATTACTTTGGAAAGTGTAACACACAATTAAACTATATGATCTTGTTCGAATGCTTCTCTGCTCTTGTAGACTCATATTTTATTTCAATTAGTTGTTTAGATTTATAAATAAATGGCATGTCTTCTCCTCTCACACCAGGCAATCAGGTAAACAAAATCTAAGTTTAATTATGCTGTCTTTTCCTCCTTCTGCAAACTCTTTTAATCATTTCCATTCCAAACTCTGTTGCTATGAGAATGTGGGTAACAAGCAAAATTGGTTTTGTTGTCATACCTTCTGGACATTTTCTCAGCTTTTGATTATAGATTTTTTAGCATAATAAAGATTGCAGCTATTGAAAAAAAGGCTGACTTCACAATGAGAATTATCAAAAATTATAAACTTCTGTACTTCACATTTTTAAAATGATATACAAATTCTACTTATGTTATTTGATGTCAAAGAAGCGTAAGATCTTTGCTGTGGTTTAGCAAAACATGGTTTCAAAAGTCAATTAGCTGTGAGATATGAACTCATAACAAACCAGATTTCTTCAGTTCCCTTGTTCATGGAACTGCTTACTTAAGCACACAGTCAGCTGACATTAACCCAGATTGTGAATTATTATTGCTGTTGATGCAGAACTTGCTTTTATTAACAGAGCTTGCAGGCCTAATCTCAGAAATGACAAAACAGAGATACACTAATCCCCGGAAAAGTCATACAGAAACAATTCAACTTCTTTCACTGTGATACAAAGGCTAAGGCTGTAAACTCAGCGGCTCTAATTTTGCTCCTGGAGAATAATCTCAGTGCCTCAGGATTGCATCTTGCAGCACCCCTGTTCCAGGAGAGCTTTAGATGGGCACAGCAATGTGTGAATGGCAGGATGTGAGCAGGTTTAAGCCCAGCACTCAAGTTACCCAGGGATATGATCGACACCCAATGCACAAAGCCAGAAAGTACCTGGAAAAGCCAATGTTGAACTTTGGAGTTTAAGAAGCTTTACTGAGCCTAAAATATTGAGCCTAAAGTAGTTGAGTTCCAAGTAACTACGAAAAAATTTTGCTTGTCAGCCAGATTCATGATATTCATAACATTGAGATTTTTCCACCAGCCTAGAGCTTCCTAGCCACATTTTTCCGGAATAATCCAGAGCTGACTGCGGCCAAAACATCAAAAAAACAAAGTCCATTAATATGTTTGTTGCTAAATATATACATTAGAGTTACAAGTAGTGATGCATATTTGTCAAAACTATCCACTATTTATTTCTATTCTGTATTTATAATGAAGCAGAAGGAGATGTTACATCCCATATGATGTTAAGGATGCAATAAAAGTTTACCATCTGTTGACAAAGAAAGATGTGAAGGAGCATTTGCTAAAATTAATTACTGCTATTAAAGCTGAACATCTTATATCCAAGATCCCTACAGCAACTAGCTGAGAAGCTCACTGGAATACTCTAGTGTTATTCTAATGACTAGGATACTCTTCTAATGTCAGACGTGGGCAAGCTAAAGGGTGAATCAGGGATTGCAGGCTGGCAATCACCCCCTATGGCGCAGAAAGGCTCCCATGCCCAGCTGTACAACAGCTCCCATTTTCAGGGATGTGTAAGCAGGGGTATGCAGTAGGGACTGGCCCCCAGGCATTGTGCATGGACTTGTGATGAGAACAATCAAGAGGAAGAGTGATCTGAATAAGGGGCTGGGGTCACTTTAGCCCCTGGTAATTCCTCACCAGACAATTTTTAAAAGAACTGGAGAAAAGAAATTCTGTTCTGGCATTCATGTAGTGTTTAATTTATCAAAACTCATGCTCCAGGGATTCAGTCAGTCCCTTAATTACATTAGGAAAAAATCCCTTTTCTCAGCAACACAGAGCTGAGAGATACATTCAGAGGTAGAGCTTTTTTTTTAAGACTTATGATGTTGGTCAACAGAGAAGTTGACCTAGAGAGCTCAACAGGGCAGGTCAAACAGCTTTCTTTGCTGCTGTACTGCCTACTTTCTTATCAAGTATGAATGAAGCATTCAGCTCACAGGATTATATCTCTATCACTAGATTTGGAAAGTGTAAACTTCTGCTGCTGTTTGCAACAGATCAGCCAGGACAACCAACATGCCACTGTTTAGTCTCTCGACATTTGGGATGATTTTCACTAACTGAAGTACTTGGATTATAGGAGAGCTAAGTATGTGACACAACAGCCTTTGACATAAAGGAAGTCACACTAGTTGCTTAAATGGAATTCTTTGGCAAGCAGATCTGCTGAAAACTCTGACTTGCATATTCTCTTCTTAAAGGAACAGACATGGACTTGACCCAGCTGTGATGAATTCCTGGGCTCAGAGGAAGAATGAGTGTTCCTACAATGAATTTCACAGATCACTAGATCACTAACAGCAGATATTCAAGGGAAAATCTAACTCAACAGATAATCTTTATTCTGCATAGTAGGCACATTAAGAAGAATTAATCTGCCTAAATATAGGTAAAAAATTTAGATGCTGTAGAAATTGGAGTTATCCACACTTGACTGGCTGGTAGACTCATCATGTTTTGCAGTTGTAGCAGAAGCAATAGAGAACTTAAAATGAAAAATGTGTCTGGACACATGAATATCAATAGTTATCAAAAGTCCTTTTAACAGTCATAAACTGTTTGAACTTATAAATCTTCCTGGTTTTTGTCAGGAAAGAGACAAGATTTTCTGTATGCGGGAAATAGAAAAGGTGCAAATATCCTCAACATCAGTTTTTATTTCCCTTAGGCTGGAGTTTCATATTGAAAATCAAATGGCTAAATTTAGAAGACTAAACCCATGCATTGAAAAACTGCAATAGGTTGCCTAAATTAAGTTAATTAGTTGGGGAATAGGCCTGGTTTAAAATATTGAGATAAACCAATCAGACATCAAAGAACATGGAATTAAACTGGACTGATACAGCCAAAACAAGAAATCAAAGTTGTTTTTTTTTTTTTTTTTTTGGGGTGGGGGGTTGGCATGGATTTATTTCTGCACATAGAGGCAAAATTGCTGTGAAAATGTGGTGATGCTGGTAATAGGCTGGTTCTGAGCAAAAGAAAGCAATGCCTTTCTTTTCAAGGATATACTGTGTCCCTATAAATAGTCATTCTCCACTGTTCCTGAAAGTTTAGTGTACCGAGCTAGTCACAAGGCAACAAAAGGAAGCCTCCAGCAGTAAGTTACAACCCCTCTGTTTTTTGATTAGCTACTCTAACAAATTGCCTTGAGAAATACAGCTACCACACAGAGTAAAAGCACAGTAGGATAAACACTGAGTGCAACAGAACCAGAAAGTTTACCTAACATTAGTCATAATTGGTAACAAAGCTGAGGCCTTGCAGGTCCTATCATGCTGCTGCAGGAGACATAGAGTATAACAGTGTAGGGGGTAAATAAAGAAGGAAAACATAAGGAATCCCATTAGTATCTGTATCCATATCCATATCCATATCTGTATCTGTATCTGTATCTGTATCATCTTGTTTCTTCCCTTCAACTTACAGGGAAGAGTACAGATAAGTAAGTCAAGCCTGACAAGCCATCAAGCAGACCATTAGCCACTTTTCCACAGTTCTGTCTTCAGGTTTGTGAGCAGGTAGGGAAAGCGCATTTTACTTGCCCTTGTGCTTCCATTCCTCACATCTCTCCCTCTCAGATTATCTGCATAGCAAAGGAGGTTTTCTACCTCTCTGGAGCTCTCAAAAAAGACTTTCTTTCTTCTTCGGTACATTTGGATTCTGGAGGAGAGAATTGTCCTTCTTATTTATTTTCTGTCTCCGCTTTCTGCTCTCTGCCTTTAATGTTGCTCCCATCAAGATCCACGGGCTTTGTGGGGTTTCTGTGGGGTTTCTGCAGTGCTTCCAGCGCAAAGACCAAGCGATATCTTTGTAATCTGTTCCTCATAGTTGCGTAAATAAGAGTTTTTACCCAACAATGCGAACAGGGGGTGATGCTGTTGCTTCAAATGATCCACATTAGCATATCATATGTAATACAAATAGACCTAGCATAAAATCATTTGTTCTAGCTATATACAGTAGCATTCTTCTTTTTTTGCTTCTTTTCTGAAGACAAAGTATTTGTCAAAAGAAAAATAACATTCATCCAAATTTTGATTATGGAAAATAGTTTCCTATCTGATATAGTCAACCTTTCTATTAAAATATTAATTATGAAATTATAGCAGTAAAATTTCAGGTATGTTTTTAATATTTAATTTACACATTTCACGTCCTCTAAATCATAGTTTACTTTGTAAATATTTGCTAATCTAACAAAACATGTACTACCAGCCTCAGATCATAACTCATGCAGATAGCAAAGAGGACTTCGTGCCATTTTATGATGTGACTTCTCCATTTAATTATCTCCTTTAAACTATTAATATCAGACTTTTTTTCCCTAGCTCTTGTGTTTTTGCTTGTGCGACTAAAAAGCTCTGTGTACCATTCAGTCAGCACAGGTTGGCTTCCTCCCTCTCTCATAGCAACAACATCCTGGCTACCTATGAAGTGGATATGCTAAATGGGAGGGATTTCACATCATCTCTTGTCTCTCTCATGCACAAAAGGTCACAGTTTCACTCAGAAGGTGTTTTTCAGCAAACATTTTGTATGTGATATTAATCAGTTTGCTATTGATGACCACATCTACTCAGTAACAAAAATATATCAATGCAATAATAAGTCCATTTCATGATGTATGGTATAGACAGATATTCTTTTCCTAATTCCTAATTTTAAGCCATGCTTAAAGAGCATGGACATTTACAAATCTACTTGCTATTCTTGTTTAAATAAGAAAACCACATTTTTCTCTGGATGCTTCACTTAGGAAAATACTTGTGGCTAGCAATCTCTTGCACTAATACATTAAGCATTTCTGTTGAACATTTTAGCCAATTTTTTCTGACAGAATTTATACTTTTTGCTAGCACAGGGTCCAATCTTGGTCCGGTCCTATAACCCTGATTCAAATGACTTCACGGAAATAATATCTCTAATTTCAGTAAATCTATATGCATCTGTGCTGTTCAATATCCTGCCAGCTTGCTGAATCTGACCATTAGCAAAGATAGATAAATGTATTCAACCATAGGCAACTTGCATTTCCCCTTTTCTAAATAAATAAGTTTACCCTGCAGTATAAACAGCATTTATTTTCTCAAAACTTTAAAGGAATGAACATAGTTGAGATAAATCTCTTTACTATGACATCTGCTATTTTTTCATTATCCATTACTAAATTTTGTTACATGCCCTGCAATTAGGGAATATTTTGTTGCTTGGTTCAGCAATAAAAAAGATTGTTTCTACAAGGCACAACTGAAATATTTCCAGACCAGTTCAATGATCTTCTGAGCACCTTTCATTTCTAATGAAGCACCATTACTTAGCAATCATAGAGCATTTACTAGCCCACAATAGCTCTTACTCCATGAGATTATTTATGACAGCAGAACTAAAAGTGAGTGTAAGCATCTGCAAAGTGACAGATTTGACAAGAGGTTCTGTGAAGAGTATTGTTAACACAACACCTTACCCCTCAGAGCAAAGGCAGGCAATATGGAGCATTGCTGACCAAGCTGCTATGTTAATAATAGAAGAATAATTGATGTTAGAGGGATTTTTGACCCAGTGGTAAAAGAAAAAACCAAATACATCACCAGTTTGGTGCAGTAATACTGCCTAAAATCATTTACCCCCATTTACACTCATCTACATTACTGTAGTGATTTTTCTCTCCTTTTATCTAAGTCAAAATTCTGATTTGATAGTTTTGCTGGAAGGGAAATATGAGAAACAGAAGGTCTGTGGCAGCTGAGGAGAAAAGATCAGGACCTTCAGTGTGGCTGCAGTGTGCATTGCCTGAATTTTCTTTTCCATCTCCTTGGACAAATAAAAGTGCTTCTAGTCTAGGTTGCCATAGTTTCTGGTTTCCTTAGTAACCCTTTTGAAAGCATTCATGTGTTTGTGTCAGTAGGCAACAGTGTGAGGAAGTCTAAAAAGCAGTATAAACCTCTCACATTTGGAGTGAAAAAATTCCAAATTTTCTCCTGAACCAATAAACGAAAACAAAACTTAAAGCAAGCAAAGTTTCACTGGAAATCAAGTGAAAAAACTATGACTGGGCATGATTTAAATCATGATGTGATGAAAGGATGAGTTTGTTCTCTAGTCAGAAGGATCTTCAGGGTAAACCTGGAATTTGAACAGAAGAAACGTACAGCTACTGTTCTTGGGGTAGGACTTTGGAGTTATGAACTGTCACTTGCAAGAATGCTTTCTTTCTAGAGTTTTGTTGTATAGTATTTACAAAGAAAGCAGTTACCCATTTGAGGCATAATATTAGCAAACAAAAAGAAGGTCAGTAAGACTTATGTGTTACCATCTTTGCAGAAGTATAATGGAAATGCTGTATTAAGAATACACCCAGTAATATTCTGTACAGCATTGCCTCCTCCCTTCATGCTATAGACACTAAATACCGAAATAATGTGGTTTATGAGCTAATGGCTTCATGTTTTTTTCTTAAATTAAAATATTTTATATGATACTTAAACACTTGAGAGTTTAAATTTCTATGTAAACATAGAAATTTATTTATGTATAAAGACTACTTTTTACTAGTATCCTTCAGTGTTCTTTATTATAGTACATCTGTCCTGCCCAAGAAAGAAACTTTTCAGTAAATTTCAGCAATGTTGCTCTTGCTATTGAAGAGCCGTTCCATGTTTGGAAGCTGTGCAGTCACTGAAATAAGGCAGGTCTTAGCTAAGCAGGATAAATAATGAATGCTGAATACAAGAAAACTCATTTTTACTGTGAGGGTGGTTGAACAGTGGAACAAGTTGCCCAGAGAGGCTGCAGGGTTTCCATTCTTGGAAAACCTGACTGGACTCTGAGTGAGGCAACCTGCTCTGAAGAAGGGAGTTGCGTTAGATCTCCAGAAGCCCTTTCCAATTTCTGCTCTTCTGTGACTCCAAGATTCTGTGAAGTGTACAATGACTGGGACACTGCCTAAGTACATTTTACTGAGATATCTAGAAAAAAAATCTATTGTTCATGTAAGAAAGCACATGCTGTTTCTCAAATTTAATACTTTGCTAAGATAATTTCCAGTATTTGAGAGCTTAAAGTGTAAATGTCTTTGAGAGGAAAGGAAAGGAAAGGAAAGGAAAGGAAAGGAAAGGAAAGGAAAGGAAAGGAAAGGAAAGGAAAGGAAAGGAAAGGAAAGGAAAGGAAAGGAAAGGAAAGGAAAGGAAAGGAAAGGAAAGGAAAGGAAAGGAAAGGAAAGGAAAGGAAAGGAAAGGAAAGGAAAGGAAAGGAAAGGAAAGGAAAGGAAAGGAAAGGAAAGGAAAGGAAAGGAAAGGAAAGGAAAGGAAAGGAAAGGAAAGGAAAGGAAAGGAAAGGAAAGGAAAGGAAAGGAAAGGAAAGGAAAGGAAAGGAAAGGAAAGGAAAGGAAAGGAAAGGAAAGGAAAGGAAAGGAAAGGAAAGGAAAGGAAAGGAAAGGAAAGGAAAGGAAAGGAAAGGAAAGGAAAGGAAAGGAAAGGAAAGGAAAGGAAAGGAAAGGAAAGGAAAGGAAAGGAAAGGAAAGGAAAGGAAAGGAAAGGAAAGGAAAGGAAAGGAAAGGAAAGGAAAGGAAAGGAAAGGAAAGGAAAGGAAAGGAAAGGAAAGGAAAGGAAAGGAAAGGAAAGGAAAGGAAAGGAAAGGAAAGGAAAGGAAAGGAAAGGAAAGGAAAGGAAAGGAAAGGAAAGGAAAGGAAAGGAAAGGAAAGGAAAGGAAAGGAAAGGAAAGGAAAGGAAAGGAAAGGAAAGGAAAGGAAAGGAAAGGAA
>VZRN01000467.1:3108795-3139448 GCA_013397935.1 Dasyornis broadbenti
GGGAAGGGGGTGAGTTGAGCCTTTATTTTTCACAGTTTTCGCAATCGAGAGAGTGTCCAAACCTGTATATTGCAGATGGCCACCAGTTCCCAAAGAAATTAAGAGGTATTTTCAGGCTAGCAGAGTTTTCCTACTCAGTTGAAGAACCCTATTCATGACTGTCTGAAAAACATATGAAAAAATCCTGTCAGATTCAAGACTGCATCCCACTGCTAACATGCAATGGAAATCACAATACACTGCTAGCACAGGAGCCTAATTGCTGACAATTTCACAGCCAATTTTCCACAAGTCGCAAAATTTCAGTACGAAAGAGTTTTATAAGGCCTTAGGTCTCAAACTGATGCCGTGAAATGAGACTTGCAGCTTTCATAGAATCGAAATAATGATTTCCAGGTGTCATAGTTGCAAGCCACACCTTGTGGGTTTAGAAACCAAACTGTAGACCAGTTATCTACAGACCTGCCCACCCTAGAGCCAATGTCATACACATGAACACTTTTTCTCTCCCTTACTAGACAAAACTTTGGTCTGAATTCTTAATAGCACCTTGATGCAACCCTAAAATAAGGAATTACTTACTGGTCACACTAAACCTACCAAGTCCAGCGTCTAGAAGGAACCAGGACATTCCACTCAAGTCTGCCATGAGATAGGATTTTGCCTCAAGTAAAGCAGAGTAACGATTCCATGCCTACTCCTTTTTTATTTAATGAATTTTCCACAGTATTCACCTACTGAATTCTACATTTAAGCCATGATAGCACAAATTTATTTTTAAAGTGACTATTTTTAAAATTTGCTTGCTTTCTTCTATTATACTTACGGGCCATTTAATGCTTCTAGTAATGTAGAACCTTTAAACTACCTTTAGTAACAGCATAGTTAAAACCTGTAGGCAAAACCTGAGCTCTGCACCACTCCAGGCTTTCACTGCTTTTAAGAGAATATTTACTAGTCAAAAGTCAAATTTGCAAGCCTTTCACTTCTGAAAAAATTAAAACTTCAGGTTATGGTATCAAGAAAAAGCCCCTCCTCTTTCATGTAAAAATTTGGTTTTACACCTGTCATACAAGACTAAATATAGCCTGATTCTGTGCTCCAGCACCATATATTTCCAGTTTCTGAGCACAGCAAAAGTGGCTCTAGATTTAAAAGGTTCTATGTAAATTCCAGCTGCTAATGGCACTCATTTTTGTGTTCAAAAGTGGTTTACTGCTTTATGTAGATGTTTAAGTTCTACTTGTAGTTACTTAAGGTGTAATTAGACATCAGATGGCACTTGTCTAAATTTCAGATGGTATACTCAGTCTGTACACCTGTAAAGAAGAATAAGATATGGCCAACTAGTCACAGAAAATGTTACTTTGTGTTAATCAGCAAGTTAAGAGAACACATAAGACATTGCTTAAACTCCTAGCTTCCATCTATTCAGTCCTTACAGATTACGCCTTCTCAAATAGAATTAGAATTATGGCTTTCTTATTAACTATTTCCACAAGCAAGTGAGGTGTTCTGGAAGCAGGTTAAGGGAAGCATGCCTTCCAATGTTTGGGATAAGGCTTGCTCATACCTTATACATGCAAACACTTTTAGGCCAGGCACAAAAATAAATCCATAAGCAAAGACTACTCTGCACATGAAGAAATAACTTTTTCCATAGTAGTTGGAAAGTGAACGCACTGTGTGATAAGTTCAGCAGAACAACCCTCCAATGAGTCCCAGAGAGTGGCAGCAACAGAAGAGAATATCTGTGAATTCAATATGCTAAACGCCAACAGAGCACCAATACAATGCTTAAGGACACCTCATCTCATTTTTTGCTGTAGGAAAGGAATCATCCCTTTCATACCCTTAGTCTAGTTCAGTAATCCAGATCATCTTGATTCAGCTCAGATGTTCCCTGTGTGGAGCATTTTCACTGAAACTCTCACGGTGTTTAGATGTTGCCTAATCACAGCTCTTCAGACCCAGCCTGTATGACCTTGCAGACTTATCTCAATACCAGTTCTATGCTTTATTTCTTGAAAGTTTAGGCCAGGTGGAAAATTCTGGCTTTTATTTGGTTCATAGAAATAGAGGATAGAAGAAAAGTTGTCGCTACTACATTCCATAATAATCACCTCATTTTTTGGCTTCCAGTTGTCTGTAGTAAGACTTGACAACACCTTGAATAGTCAGTGACCTCTCAGAGAACTTTTGTTACTCTGCAGACACTGAACCACAAAAAATTTTATAGTCAGTCCAACTTCATTCTTATATTAAAGTGTCCTCACAGCATTCTGGAGCACAATGTTTTCTCCAAAACTGTGTTCAGAGCAGGAAAGAGTATTTGGAAATGCAGTATGACCATCTGATACCTTATAATCTATATTTTCTATAAACTAACAATCAACATCCAAAACTTATGGCAATTCAAAGTCCAAATGTTGATCGATATTTTGGAATACTGATTAATCATTTTCTTCAGTGATGTGGAATCCACTAGTGCAAAATAACAGCTATGACACCTCATGCAACTCACACCTTTTTCATATTGCCTAAAAGGCAATGGGCAGAGCAAACAGGGCAAATGCCAGAAGCTTAGAAATCTAAAAGAAAACTCTGAAAAAAAATCAAATTCAAAAGCTGGTTGATTGTACTTTATCTTCGGGAGCCCAACTTGAAATCAACAATGTGTTTTTGATTTTCAGGAAGCCCCAAACTCACTTTCTGAAGACCAGATGCATAGGTTAAGGCATATTGGGACTTCCTTGTTCGTTCAAATTTCTTTGAAAAGTATCAGCCAAAGTTAGTTTGAGTTTTCTTAGCTCTTCAACTAAGCTGACAGGTTGTCAGTTCGTCTTCTGAAGGGATACATTGTAGGATGATTTGGGATTGACTTTTTGTGAAAGCCAAATCTGGGTCCAGCAACGAATAATATAAAACTGTTAATCCAGAGCTTGTCTTTTAACTTGTGTAACATGTAGAACAGTTACATCATCCTATTTTGCATTCGCCTTTTTCTATTTTATGCAATTAAAGACAGTGGCATGAAAAGACCAGCAAACAGGTACAGGACAAGTAATAATAAAAGGTTTTATAACCATGATTCTGGGAAGAGTACGTTCCTCACAAAGAAGTTACGCAACTCATTCTTAGAAGCGACAATAAAATCTTTATTCCTCTCCTATTTCACCCTTTCCCATCCACACACATAGGCATAAATTTTATATGCTATCTGTTGGAAAAATATACTTTATTAAATTTTCAGATTTAGAGCCTATTTGTCATTCACCTAGTTTATTCACTAGTCTGTATCTGTGCGAGGCTTTTGACAGCCTCATATACATTTGTAAATATATTTAAATTCCTTCTTTATTCTAGCCTTTTCTTAGGTATCAGAAAAAACAGTTTTAAAATATTTTAGGTCAGGTCTGGAAAGATTCACTGCTAAGTCATGCTGTTCTAAACACACTGTCTTGTAAAAGAGCATAACTGGAAACTTGCAGATTATTACATTAGACTACTAGGATTCCATTCTCTCCCAAAACTTTTAAAGCATTTGCAATAAACCTCCCAGCTAGGGAGTCATTAGTCTTATAGTCAAAACAAGCATTTTTAGAGATAATCCTTTTAATCTATTTTGAAGTCTTGCATTTCACACAGAGAGCACAGGATGATCTAGTAAAGCAGAATATAAACAGCCAAACTGTGCTGTGGAGTTTGTAGGGATTTCTTGGGTCAGAGCAGGCATGCAGACTTCTAACTATCACACACTGTCTTCCTCTGTAATAATGAATCATGGTTTCTCTCTTTCACAAAGCGCTTCAGATTTACAGGCTAAGTGCTTTTTCTTTCTCTCCCTACCGCTGCTGCCCCAAAAGGAAACAAAAGTCACAAAGTTAAAAGGGGGTTTCTTGATCAGAAAAATTAGAAAACCAAAACTGACAGCGTAATGCCAGACATTTCCATGGAGCTTGTTACAATAGCAGGTACCACTTTACAAAATCAAAAAAAGGATTAGATATTGAGGGACAGTGTTTCTTACATATATTAATTAAAGATACTCCAAAGTGTTTAACTGAAAGATCTACGCAAAAAATTAAACTTTCGGTTTAAACCACTTCCTGTGCATAAGAAGCTAGGATGGCACTTAATGTATGGGCAAATTTTTACCACAGCTGCAAATTTTTACCGTAAGACTTTTTGGAACTGTGTTCTTCAGTCTGTGCCACTGGTCACTGGCTATTGGCAAAGTTTGGCTGTGGGTTTGATCCACTGTGTCAATTCCAGTATATATATTCTGTTCTTTATTACATGCATAAAAAACTATCATTTCCCAGACTAAAAAGACAAAAATGCTACCTATTGCTACAAATCAACAAAGCTGCAAAAAGCTGAAACAGTATTTCTCAGTTACACTATTAGATTATGTGTTGTACAGGTGAATTCCTCTGTGGTGGCTCATAAATTTGAGACAAAGACTTTGCCTCCTATAAAGTCTGAAAGTTGTAGGTGCCGCCTTATGTAAATATCAATAAGGCTGCAGAGTGAGCGCCACAAGCAAAGGGCACTCAGCCGCTTGGAGCCAGCCCAACAAAACCCTCACTAGGCCAGAGACTATTGCTTGTTCTCAAAGCTTCCTACAAGATTGCAAATGTCAGGAATATTTCTGTACATTCCACAACACCAGGTGGCTTAAAGACTGCAGCTACTCCTACATTGATATTTGCATTTTGATTTAAATATTTTTTGCAGCAGCTGGAAAAGATTTGGTGTGCTTAGAGCATTGGCAGTGACTGCCCCAACCCAAAGTACATGCCCATCTTCTCTAATCACACTCTAAAACATACTCTTCAAATATAAGCTACTTCAAAGGAGAATCACTTAAGCTCTTTCACAAATCAAAAATTAATAAAGAAATAAATACATAATGGAACTTTTCAATAACTGTAAAAGACAACACGCAAAATTCTGTTAACAACCTGACAGTCTGAGCAGGTGCCCTGCAGAGATCCCTTGTGCCTTGCTTCCCTGGGTAATGAGGACACAGGCTGCAGAATGGAGCACAAACCTGCCAGGAACAACCCAGGAGCCTTTCCACTTTTTTTGCTGCTCTGTCGCTTTAAAATATCTCACGAGCATCCAGTGTCTCAAAAGATGGCTTGAGAGAGGCAGAAATTGCCCTGTGTGCACTCTCCTTTTGAATTCAGGGCAGATCAATGACTGTTTGTTTATCCTGAGTGAAGCAGGTGATGGTTTCTTTTCAAATTCTAGCAGAAAAATCTCCCACCACTGAACATGGCAGGGTACATGTCACACAGAGCTGGGAGTGGGCACAGGACTGGAGCTGGTTAGAAACTGGCTGCCCTGGTCACCAAGGGAGTACAATTACTTAATGACAGCAATTTACCTGTTTTACAGTTTGCAGTGCCAAGGAAATATCGCTTGTGACAGTGGAAACAAATCAAGCCTGAACTGGTAATGCAGCACAGAAAGTCAGAGCTTCTTCTTCTAACACTGAAAATCATGGCATTTATTTCAGTGTTTGATTAATGTTTTAGATGCCTAGTCCTAAGTAGATTTGTTGGACAGTTTGGGGCACCAGTCCTGTCAAATAACCAGAAGTTATGGTTTAAAATGTCTTTGCTTCTTGCAGTTATTAATTTGATGCTAGATTTTTTCCCAGTGATTATTCCCTGTGTGCTACTCGTCTTCCAACTGTGAGAGTTATTTATTTGTGCTGTCTTCCTAAGGAACCCTGCTAATTCCCTACAGAAAGATCATGCATAAGCTACCAAAACCAGGGGCTATCAAAACCAGCTAAACTCTTTCAGTGTACAAGTAGAGGACATTAAGAAAGAAAAGGGTTATTGAAACCACTCAAGGCTAGATATCTTCACCTTTCCACATTTAATGAGTGCTTTTTAATTTAATATAATCATCTGTTGTAATAGGAGTTCATGAACAGAAAAAAAACATTACTCTTTTATATTTAAAATCACTTAAGGAGAAAAGACAGGAAGGGATTTGGTTTAACAGGTAACGAACTCATGACAATCTTCAGGAATAACGTCATTGGTGCACAGGAGGGGAAATCCCAGCTAGATGTATTTTTCCCTGTTTATGTACAGATTTTATGATTTCTGCAAGTTAAAGGAAACAAATGAAAATCAATATGTGAAAAAATCAGTAATTAAACTAGGGGGTTGACTTTTTACTAAAAAATTAATTAGCCCAAAAACTAATACTAAAATGTTTTTACAGTCAGATAACTTTCAGACTAAAAAACATTAGAAATCTATCCCTGCTTTCTGACCTACTTTCCATGGTCATGACTAATTCGATCTTCTTGCCTTTCATATCTTTCTGTCTCTGCCAACAGACAGATGAGCAGTGGAAGAACAGAAGAGGCAGGTTGGGTTAAGAGGCCAGATCAAGACAAATCATAACAAACAAGTGACTGGAAGATTTCAGAGACCTACACCCTAAATAAGCAGACAATTATTCTTATTAGGATTAAGTCAAAAGACATTATTATCACAAATATAATATTTCTCATAAATCACCAAAAAGCGTTCATGCAAATGCCAGAATAATGTCATGCTTGAAATTATTATACTACTTATAGTTTCAAGTCTAAATGCTATAAGAAGTTAAAAAAGGAAATTGAATAAAGAGTAGATCTTTTGAAAAAAATGAAACATCAGAAATTAAAGGCAAAATCTAGTACTTCAGACATTTGTTACAATAATTATTGTTATTTTGTTTAAGAACTATGTATTTGTTTTGCAATAGAAACAATTATAGGATGTGAAACCTTTATAAACCCAGAAATCATACATTTCATTTCAATTCAACTACTTCACTTGACCTGAACAACATAAAAGAATGCATTTCAAGCTAATTGAATTTTGCTTTTTTTTCCCCTAAGAAACTTTTCGTATGTCCCAGTTTCTATCCTGAGTCTTCCCACATTAATTTTATTCTGATTTTCTGAGTAAATTAGGTTGAGGCAACAGTACTGTCAATTGACATCTGTATTCTACGTCTCCTAATAGCTTTTCATCCCATGCCTACATTAAAATACAAACTTAAAGATACAAACATCTATAAATGCATCTGCTAATTGAGAGCTGTTAGAAGAAGGCAGACCAAATTGCATGCCCCTATTTAAAGCAAGACAGTGTAACTCCAGCAGTTTCCTGTTTTACAGGCAGTGTAAACATGGACTAAGCCAGCTTCTGCATGAGCTGCTATGTGCCCAGCCAAACATGGAAGTGATTTAGGAGTTAGAAGAAAAAGTGGGGGGAGAGTACTGGAGCAATAGCACATCAGCATGTTCTGTGAGATGAGAGAGAAAATTAAGCCACTGATAGGCTGAAAGCTCATCTCTGCTAGTACTGTCCCTGTGACATTTTTTGCCCTCTAATTTTTCAGTATAGCCCCCAAAATGATGTACTCATTATTTGCACACTCCTAATTAAATATTAATAAACTGACAATAAAGGCTGCATGAAAGCGATTGAGTATGTAAAGTTCAGATACTAGGAAGGGTCAAAGAGAGACACCTGACACCAGCAACAAGGCCTTGATTCTCAGGATCTGCATCTTCTGACCCTGGCCCAACTGCAAAACAGGCCACCAGCTGCATTGATCCATGTCTACAGTTCCTAAAGGCAACTATCATGCCTTTTCATGCTTGTTTCTAATAAACACATTGTCTATAGGATTAACTGCCTTTTCAGGATGAACAGTTTATTCATCATTGAAAATTATATTAGGACTGAGACAGATGTGAAAGTGGCAGGAGTGTCGAGTCACTCAAAGAACGTGCAGATGTCTTCCCAGTCCCATGTTGTGTATACACCGCTGTAATCCTGTTTTAAAGAATGTGTTGATTTTTTTTCAGCTTTGAAGAGCTAACTGGATTTTGTAGTGTTCAATTATGACCACAGAACCCTACAGGACAAGTTTCAACCAACAGTCCCAAGCTCTACCCTCTTATGCTGTTTTCTAGCAGAGCTGTGGGCTCCTCACCACTATGAAATAACAGTATCGGTATTTTCATTTTTATAATGTGACAAAATTAAATTTTTATTTATTTGTTCTTGCCTGCAAAATTCCCTTTCAGAAAGCCATTAATACTGGAAATAAAAAAGTTTCCAAAATGCCAGTCTCTCATTTTCTATACCCCTTTTAAAATTCCCTAGAAAAACAAAACCAAAAACAAACAAGCAAATAAAATCACCTCAAAAACATAAATAAATCTTTAGAAGAAAAAAATAATATTTTAAAAGAAAGATTTTTTTTTTTCATTTGGAAAATTCTATGATGATGATAAATTTTCAGCCAACTCCAGATGACAAAAAAGAAAGTATAAATACAGAGGTTGTGCAGCTTCATGGGTAAGGCTGGACTGCTACAACATCAGCTAGATTAAATATGCTTGCTTTCACAATTTCACTATCACAAATTTGAAAATAATAATTCTTTTTAAAGTGACAGAACTAGATATACAATTTTTATATTTAATCTATAACTTTAAAATATGTGTGCTCTTTTCTGCAATGTTCTGGCCACACAGAGAACAGGAAAGGAGTAGGTAACTTCACTGCAACTTTCTGTTTCTGGTAATGAAATGTATTTCTTTCAATTAAAGAGCTGGAGCTATTGTTGGTGCATAACATTGCTATAGATTTTCTCTGTAATAGATATTTTGTCAGAAAACATAGTTAAAATATCTGCAAATACGTTTAGTAACATTAAAATAATTACCAGGAAGTGAACACGTTAATATAAATGTTTTAATGTTTTCAAAAATTATTTCTTTATAACATAGAAGATTAATACACCTAAAAGGATAGTAAAGTACCAATCATTTAGACAGTGAAACTTCCTAAGGCATCTAATGTTTGCGGGCTTTTGCTTTTTTTTTTTCTTTTATTAGAAGGGGGTTAGTTACTGTGAGCACAGTTGCTCATACATACTTGCAGAATAGCAGCCTGCAACATGGTGCTTTTAGCAAAGCAGGTTCAACTAGGGAAAAATATGGAACACATCTTAAAGAAAGAAAGTTCACCTTTGAAAAAGGAGTCTTTCATAGTGCTTTTCAAACTAAAAAGGACATTTTTTGTTGTTATTCAGAAACAATTATTATTTTATAGTTTCCTGTTTCCATCCTTTTTTTCAAACCTTTGAAGCCATACTTTTGTAAGAAAGGAAAAAAATTACTTCCCTCAGGAAACAGGAAGAAATTTGTTATGTGGTAAAAGTACATAGCTCAAGCTCAGAAATCTATAACAGACATTTATTTATTTATAATATTTTACCTTCTACCTTATATGGACTAAAAATATTATCAGAGGATCTTTTTAAACAATAGAAGTTATTCACATATTGTGATATTGCTGCAGTGGTCTTCTAAAAAGTGTTTTAGAACTTCTGTTATAGTTTAAAAAGACACATACTCTTCATAAGAATATAATAAAATATTTTGTACAAAATTCTATAGTTCTCTACTGAAAAGAATTATGAATCTTCAAATGTCAGCTATAAATATCTGTTCTAATGCCTTTGAGACTGAAAAGAGCTTCCTAGTAATGAATATAATCTTTGTCTAGATTTTCTTGGTCAAGGAAATCACAATTTGGTAATTTCTACTTGTTAAATTGTTCTCCCTAACCCTCTTATTTACAGGTACTTTGCAAGCTTCATCCTTTCATAGCAAAGGAGAAAAAAATAAACATGCTTGAAAGGAGCAGCTGGCAACACTGCAAAGTGGACTATCTTCAGGGTAGACTTCAGGAAGACAGACTTCAGGGAAAAAAGATCACTTATCAACAAGTTATGTTTCAGTGTGTGAAGCAAAGTGAAACAATTGTGGATTAATATACGAAAACACAGGAAAACCAGATTACCAGGTAGGATTGCGGTTTTCCTTGTTTCCATAGATGGGTCTCACCCGTAGTTGTTCCCAACATCAGAACAGATGTAAAATAAGTCCCAAAGTACAAAAGAAGCCCTACTGATATACCTTTCACTATTACAATTAAGTCATGTTTTTACATTAAATCTATAATGATATGAACAGATAGTAAAGACATTGCAGAGTTCTCATGCAAGTGCATCTTGTCTGCCATTTTAAGAGATCTCATGGAGTATCTTTATTTATTTATGTAGTGCTATCCTTAATGCAATAAAACAAATAAGACATTGAAATATGGAGCTGAGTAAACCAGTAAAATCCATGCTAAACAGGAGAATTCCTAAAATCTAGGGATTGGAGTTGCTTGGGATTTTTTGATTATCATCCTTTTCTTAATATGGAGTGTAAAAAAATTATTTATATCATGAAAACTAGCAGAGACAGAAATATATTGTCCTTTGCGGAACAAAAAGGTGTACTGCAACAAAACTAGCTAATAATCTTGTTAGCTATTTCATTCTATACCTTGGCTTTCCTGAAAAGCAAAAATTCTTTGAGAGATATATGTATAAATTTCTCTAAGTATTTTCTATATATTTCAGATAAATATATATCCCATGCCCTTACCTAAGATAGCTATCACCAGAACAAACCACTATCAGGCCTTTCTTCATTATTCAAAAAGAACAATCCTGAAGGTGTTTATAACCAAAAGAAAGGGTCTTCGCAGGCAAAAGTGACAGAACTAGGAGCCTCAAGCCTCAGTGTTATTTAAGCTGACACTTTTAAAACATTTCATTTAGTCTGTGTGTAAAGACATGGAAGAACATAATTTTTTATTCCTCAACTACTCAGCCTTTAGATCCCGAGGATACCAGGTTCTCTCTCTTGGCATTAAGCTGGACTTCTCCAAGAGTAGGAATCACCCTACAGGTGAGTATGATATGCACACTTATCCAACAGCGACCAAATGAGAAAAGATTTCAAAGTCTTCCCTTCAGTCCAACTCAAACTATACAGAAGAGTAGGGCTTTTTGGGCTCTTTTTCCCCAGAAGTAGTAACACAGGTAATCAGTTGACCCAAAATTCTTTCTTTTGAATGTCTACCAGCAATAGGTAGTGCTCAAAGGCTGTGTAATAAGCCAGATATCAGCTTCAACAACCTACCCAAACAATAACATGAATACAGAGCCAGAAGCAAGATAATACACCTCAAAATAACACAAAATGCAAGCATTGTAAGGGCTGAGTATTTACCAACCACTGCATGATGCCAGATACAGAAAGGAAACTCAACTATAAATGGATCAACCACAGCCAGAGCTAAAAGTCTGGACACACAAGAAAACAACAAAGGAAATGCAAAACATTGCTTAAGTTTTAAATACAAGAAATGGGGTCTACAAAATAATAAAAAAAACCCAACAGAGTAACTGTTCCTCTTTTGCCTAGATGCCTTTGAGGCATTCAGTGCACTCAGCTCTATTACAGAAATCTTAGGATTATTTCATGTCAAGGAACTGGAAGGAACCGAAAAGAGTAGTAATTTTAAAAGAGTGCTAAATACTGACATTTCCAGTGCTCAAGTCAATGCAGCAATAATTCGTTCTCTCTGAACTGCTGCAATTATGAATATAACACAATGCTTTATGTCATGGTTCCCCAATTAGTTTAATTCAGTATAGATCCACACTACTGCTGAAGGAATTGAGCCTGTCGTCCCCCTTACCCATTCCTGTCCCCTCTCCGGTGCTAGCACTAGCACTCAGGAAAAGACATGGTGCACCAAACATAGATCTCATGTCCATGAAAATTACAGTTGGGGGTTTAGTTTTTAAGCAGACCACTGCCAGACACAGTTCACCTTGCAGTTCCATGAATGTTTGGGTCTGCTTAAGGGAAGGGGCAAGAATAAACAACTGAAACTCTCCCAACTGCTGTTGGACCCCCAGGTAACAAGGAAAACCTAAAAATGGAGCAAAGAGACTGCTGTCTACTGTAGCCTTGCACAGGAGCAGTGACAGTGATTCTTCAGTTACCTCTCGCAGTTTCTTTTTCTGCCTGGCACTTCATATATTTTTCTGTTATTTAAGCAATTCAGCTGCAATAATAATACTTATTTGAGCCTCATTGACTAATGAGAATAATTGCCTATTTTCATCTTTATTAAAGCCCTCCTTTTTCTTTTTTTTCTTTTTTAATAGTTATGGTTTTTACAGTACTTTTTTCCCGTAAGTTGAATAGGATGAGTTTTTTTCCATCAAGTCTGCTAGAATAGGATGTTGGTTTAATAATTATGGATTAAATCCCTGTACAAATTAAATCACAAGCATCTTTCTTATTGAATTGCCGCTTCAATTAACCTATCGCCATTCAAATACAGGAACTCTGCTAGAACAGCTCCAAATCTCTGTTGCTTTCTGTCCAGGAATCAGCATCTTTACTTGTGCTGTAACTTCCCCAAGTCCACACAGATTTTAGAGTGCCTCTGACCTGCTGTGAAGCGAGTTGTATTTTCCACCCCAAAAGCACACAGATCTCCCCTAGCTGCCCTTAGATTAATTTAAAGACACATGGAGAATTTGGCAGAGACAATTGCACTGCAGTGAATGGAACCACTGTAGTTAGTAAGGGCATGAACAAGCCCATATTACAGTGTCATAACACAAATATATAACTAATTAACTAAATAATGAAGGGGAAACATAAAAACAGTTTCTAATGCCTGGGGAATTAAAGAGCTTAAAGCAGAAATAGTGGCTTTAAATAAATATTTCTTTATTTTTGTTAACACAGGTTGATTTATTTTAATACACATTTATATTAAAATCAATTAGAATGTATATTGGATTTTGTGTCTATAATTTGTATTTTCTGTTTTATGTGTCACTCACTCATTAGTTTCCTAAATAACAGAGAACACACTTAGTCAGTTGGCATTTTCCAGTGTTTTAATTGCCTGCTGTGATATAATTATTGTGACATTTTGGGATGTTTTTAACATCCTGAATTAAATATTCTGACATCCCACAGAGCACTTCATGAAAACAGTCAAACTGTATTCAAGTCATTAGGAGTCTACAGTTGTCCTCTAATATTAAAATAATTTTTGACACAAAAAATGCAGATAAAATTAAAGTGCTTAACAACTTATATCTTATGTCAGTTTTCATCTTTAAAATTTTAAAATGTTATTAGCATATAATGAGCAACTGTGGAGCTCAAAATATCACATTAATTTGTATTTTATTTTCCTTTATTTAAAGTAGCTATCAAAGAATGTTACATAAGAAATCCTATCTACAAGGCTTAATTTTTGGTGAATTTTCAGAGCAAAATAACAGACAATTAAAGAATAAAATAAATCATTTATTCTGATTTTTCTTTAACAATAATTGTGAAATACTGTACATCTTTTAAAATTATTTTACTTGCCACAGAAACAGTTCATGACAGAACATAAAATGCTTTGACTTTCAGATTAGACTTCATTTCTGCAAACATTAATTATTTAATGAGTTAAACAACGAGAATGACATATGTAAAATAAAATATTGTTTCTCACAAGGTGCAAGAAACCCGAACAATAAGATAAATTTACATAACAAACAGCCATTATTCTGCCTTGGGTTTTTTGGCTCTGTTTTGCAAATAGTTTAGAAGCTTCCTGGTAAGTGTTAGGGGAGCCTAGAAGAGGTTTTGGGAAACACAGAGCCAATAAGGTCAGCTCAGTACAGCCCTACACTCCAGCCCCTCTCTCTCTACCACCACTGCTGCAAAAATGTGTAGATCTCATCAGGGATAGAAAGACAAATCAGGAGACTGAGGGAGGGGGCTTCTGCACACTGGCAATCTCCAGTTTGCACCTGGTCCCTAAGGACTCACATGCAGCCTTCCACTCAGCACTGTATTAAACTGCACTACAGTCACACTGGAAAACTAGACATAACCTGCCACTTAACCTACATGAGTGAGAGAATGGCTCTAAAGATACAAATTGCACAACTCAATGTTTTAATAAACACCTAATGTTTTATTTACACTTAACACTAACATCCCAAAGACTCAAACAAAGCCTCAATTCATATTCTTACATTTTAAGGACTAAATAATTATTTCTTTTTATCTTAACTGCAAATTTAGCAAGTCTATGACATTAATAATTTAAATTTCAAAAGATTGCCTGTATTTTCCTGAGCTACAGTTTAAAAGAAATTAACCTCTGTAACAGTGAAGTAATAATCCAAAAGTTTTAAATGTAATTATGTATGTTTATACAAAAAATATGTTGGGCTTTTGAGAGACCAAGGTCCATGCAAGAGGAGTGGCAAGACTTTATAGCTTGTGTGGAAAGACAATAGTCAGTAGAGAACCAGAACAGAAACTAGAAGTGAGGAAGCAACTGTAAACAGCACTATACTATGCTGGCATCATTTTGATAGCAATAGAGGAAGTGAAGTTCTATTTCTTAGGCAGAATACAGAAAAAATCTTCTAAATCAAGTCAATTATCTGATATAAGTAATGAAGATGGCAGTATTACCGAGCACAATGTGTGCAAAATTAATGTCCATCATCATTTTAGCAAGAACCTGAAGAGAAAGATAATGGAGATACAGCCAGGGGACAAATTTGCAGGAAGGATGTTGCTTGTATGTATACAATTACCTGTCTCTTCTGAGTTATAGCTCTACCTATGTGAGTACTTATTTGCTTTATATCTTTCTGGTGATTCATATTGACTTGAGTGTGCCCCAGTGTACTTATTACAATAAAATTCACTGAAACAATCACAATTATAAGATCAAAATCTTCAATAACCCAGCTGACATTTAATGCTGACACTCTGTCCACACATCAGGCTTCTCTGCACACTTGAGTCTTTTTCTGTTCAACGCATGTCTTCACTTTTTATACGTTTTTAAAGTCATTTCAATGAGTTAATTACAATTCCAAACTGCAGATGTGGGGCTTAAAAGCCATAGAGTTTGCACCAACAAGATATCTGAGCAAATATCCTGTTAACTTAGGTGAAACTTGCAAGAATATGGAATCAAGAAATTAAAGATTAAAAATAACATGGTTAAAATTAAGCCCACAAAACCTTTGTTTGCATTTATAGCCAGGAGCAGATCACCACTGGTCTTATTTTAGTCTATTATTGAATCACTTTTTAATATGTTATAAGACCATGAAATTTAATGAGACCAAGTTTAAGGTCCTGCACCGGGGTCAGGGCAATCCCAAGAAAAAATACAGGCTGGCAGGAGAATGGATTGAGAGCAGCCCTGAGGAAAAAAGCTTGGGGTTGCTGACTGATGAGAAGCTCAACATGACCCACCAATGTGCACTCACAGCTCAGAAAGCCAACCACTTCCTGGGCTGCATCAAAAGCAGCATGGCCAGCAGAGCAAAAGAACTGTTTAAATGCCAGGTGCAAGACTTCAAAAGGATTTTCTAGAAGTTTTATGGGATTTTTTTTTTTTTTATTACAGGAACATCTATTAAATATTTTTGTGTTTATATGTTGAAAGATGCTAAAAGACCATCTCCTCACTTTGTTAGAAAATAAGCATCCATTTAACAAAAAAAAAAAAAAAACACAAAACCTTATTGCTCTAATCATTGAATTAATTTCTGGCTCTGAGACAGTATGAAGTTACTGTCATATATTAACTTGCACAGTTCTTTGAGGTATAATAAAGTCCTGAGTAAAACAATGCTCATGTTTCAGCACTTTCAGCAAGGTATAATGCTATTAATAAATTGGATCATTATCTTTACTGAAGAAATATTATATTACATTAGCATTTAAGTTTAATCAAAGATTACTGTTCTCAAGCATGTTTCCCACTCACTGTCACCAACTATTCTCCACTTCACATAATGAAACTGGTTTAGAGTCTAAAATCTGCATTTTTTTCAGATAAAACTAAGCTATGTCCCAGAAGTATGTCAGAGTAAGTCCCAGAAGCACAGGTAATAGTGTCCACTCCTGGCCAGACATCTAGGCCAAGGGATAGATTACTGTAAGTCCAAAGAAAATCTCAAAAAAATATAAAAACATGAACATAAGACACAATCACCAGTGCATAACTCTACAGGTCCAATGAGAAAAGCATCTTGCTGATATAAACATAGCCCTTCTGTCCAGAAAAGTGCTATAGGAGTTTTGATTTTTAAATGTACAAATCATTTAAACTCAAGATTTTTAAATTATAAGCACTATGGTGAATGAAACAGATGGCAGGAAGTTTCTCTCTTCTTATGAGGTATACAATAATTTAGAGGAACATCAAGTCCTCCCTTGCCGAAGGTTCACCTTCTAACTCTATGGGTTTCCCAAAATATCCAGTGATAAGCCATCCTTGAAACTTAAGCTTCCAGGTTATCTCTGACAAATCCTTCTTGAAAACGCATCTTCACCTCTTAAATAAAAACTCAACAAGGTGATCCAGACTCCACTCTTGGTTCCATTTGCAGGGATTTAAACCTCTCTCCCTCAAGAAACATCTGTAGTCACGAACCTCTGGGTGATTTGGCAGGGAGTGTGTCCTCTAACTGTACTACTGACACTGTGGCATCATGCAGAAAGGAATTTGTCATAAATTGGATCAGAACGAGATAGCCCACCTTTAACTTATTGATTGGGACATTTCTGTCAAAGACAGGAATACTCAGTAATAGTCTGCAGGTTGTTGTAGCTGCCATTAGAGAAAGGGATTCCTAGCACTGATTTAAATAATAATAAAAAAAAAAACATTACAACTGCTTTTTGTCAGGGGCCTAATCCTGTAGTAAGTATTAGGTATGCTCTGAGAATACCTACCAGATGAAGCTGCTTAGACGATTTGGTAGAGAAATGGTTCACAGATTGCTGCCAGACAGAGGTAGAACACAGGAAAACTCCAAGCAGGACATGCATAATAACAAGCGTCTAGACACATATACACATTTAAAAGAAAAACTAAGGAAGTCAAGTGCATCTAGAATGAAACAGCTACTGAATAAGGTCTTTTTGGACCATATTTTAATTTTAATGATCATAAGCCCATTATTTGAGCACTATCCTTTTCCTCTAATTTTGAGGTCTAATGGTACTCTCTCTACAAAAGGAATAGCAGTGTATTGGAAAAACAGAGAGGGAAATGCTGCAGAAACTAGAGAAGAAGAACAGAAGGAAGCATATCTATTGCAAGCTCCTCAACACAACAGGCTTTACCAAGGCAGCCTGAGCACTGGAAGCCAGTCGGTGAACTCACCCCAAGTGCCAGGCAGCTGTGCTTATAGACCATTTCCAGCCCCTGAGCACGGTCCTTTCTGACTGGCTCAGCGAGCACTGTACTCTGCTGCGGTCAACAGGCATAGCATAAAACCAATGCAGGAAAGAACTTTTGGTATGCACTTAAGTTCATAATTAGGAAAGTGGGTAAGTGGATGCTTGAAGTTAATCACCTACTTAAGTGCTTTCCTGAATTAGAGCCATACACTGGTATAACTGACAACTTTATGTAGACTCCATTTTATAATTCTATACAGAAGCAGGGAAAGAAAGTATTCAGATTAAAGGAAGGGAAATGAAGCTGAGTAAATTCTATTCATGCTAGTTTTGTTAGCTTTTTTCAATGCTGTCACACCAGCTTGACCATTATTTAGAAATCTGTTTGATTTTTGTAATTTGAGATTGATATGTTTCTAAGCAATCGCCTATTTATACAAAAACATTTCATTTCCCTTTTGCTTTTTGTTTTCCCTCATATTATAACAATTTGTACCATTTCTTACCTCAATTGCCAAATAGATACGGTTGTTAGGTTTGCAGTAATTCCAACCATAACTGTTCAGTGTACATGTTTCCCGTTCCTCACCCCGGTGAGAAACTTTCTGAGTAAATATTTACAAGGACATAATTTCAGTGCAGTTTAATTAAAATGTTAATTTTTAAAGAATTGGAAATACATGCAGTTGACAATATTAAAGCAAATTTTAAAATTCACAACAAATAAGAAAACATGTGCTAGGCTTAGTATAATCCTATTGCTCACTGTAAACAATTGGACATTTATTACTGAAAATCATCATTCAGCATGGAAGGTTTTATGTTCACTGAATTCATACAAAAACACTTCCACATCTTTGTGTTTACCAAACATTCTCCAAAATGTCATAAAAAGTGGAAACAATATCATTAGCTGTTCTGAAAACTCACAGGTTTCCATAAATGTAATTTATTCTGTTCACACCAGAATTGAGACAGATGTAGTTACAAGAGCTACAACATCAGCAAGGCCACCTGTTTAATCCATAGTTTGATCTTTGCTCTCTGAAAATTGATGTTCAGGTTGTTAAATACTCACTGCATTTCATTTCAGGGATAAGAAACTATCCCTGTGTATGTTGCATTTCAAGTTCAGTATCACACTTTTCTCTAGAACAAAAATATACCATATATAGCCTCAGACTTGCATAGTTTAAACCAAGCTTTACTAAACATTCACCTTGCAAAAAGTGACAAAAATGGTTAAAGGATGATCAAAGAAAAAATTATTTTGCAGATATAGAGCTGAGTACACAAAGAACACAAAGATCTTTATTTTTTACCTGCAGTAAGGTAAGTTAGGATGAAATTATTGGAAGAGCAAATACTTGTCCACATAAATATTCTGGCAGGATCAAGGCTTGAAATTATACAAAAAAAAAAAAAAAAAAACCAAAAAAATTCAACCAAAANACAAATTCAGCCAGAAGTTTGACATTAGCTCAGTTTCCCCTTTTCTTAAAGTCACCCCAAGATGTGACAGATTTATAATCCCTAAAAAGAAGTTCTCTTAGACAAATAATAAAGTAGAATAAACTACACCTGTAACTAGAGCAAATTCAGAAATATTGAGACATGTTTAAAAAATGGTCTGAGAACAAATCTATCCCCTCCCTGCTAAGCCCCCAGAGACTACAACCTTCCTTGAAGGTAATTTTTCTTACCCAGAAATTCCCCAAACTAAATACAGAGGTATAACCACCTCAACAAAGACAAATTCCTCTTATTCCCTCTGAGACTTAACTATTTGAGTATTAATGCTACTCTAACTTAACCCTAACTCTTTTACAAATTTATTTCCTGTAGAAATTCACTATGTTCTCTTCCTCAGATTCTTCCTCACCCTCCTAAAAAGGCAAGAGTTTTTCTCATCAGGTAGTAAAGAAATCATTTATTGTAAAAATCCTATTATTTCACACTAACAGCTTCTTCCAGGTGAACACAGTTAACTGCTCCCCAGGGGAATTTCCCCCCTCTCCCTATGGACTTCACCTGAGTAGAGGGCAACACCCAGAGCAATGGAGACAGGTAGCTTTTCTCTCTGTTCAGTCACAGATTTATTAACAGAGCATAACACAGAGTAAACTTTGTACAAAAATTTCAATTGATTATCATAACAGGCCTGGTTATAGCTCTAACCTTGGGTAATCAGGTTAGATAAAAATAGTCTTTGTGTTCTATTTTCTAATCTGAAATGCATCTATTTTAGAAGAAAGGGGGGGAAAAGGAAATGGATATTGATTATAGATATGCTGGTTTCATCTGGGGTAGAGTTAATTTTTTTCCCAGTGGCTGATGTGAGATTATGCTTTGGATTTGTGTTGAACACAGGGTTGATAATATAGAGGTGTTTTTGTTTTGTGTGTGTATGTATACATGTGGCTATGTTTCTGAGACAGAAAAATCTGTTGCAGGTGATATGGATTCTGTATGGAATTGAACTGTTTCTTCACCTTTAAAGGTGTTTTTGCATGTTTTCAGTGTGACAAATTGGCATTTTAAGGAAGCATATTGGCTCAGAAAGATTTGTTTTACATGCATTTCTCTGCTCTATGGCATGTTATTGCTTGGCTGAATACCTCTGTAACTAAGAGGAAATGTCTTTCCAGATGATCAAAAAGGTGACTATTTTCCTACGTCTATAATCTCCACCATTGCTTAAGTTTCTATCTTTAGATGAACCTACTACCTCATTTTCTCTGCTTCCAGTTAGAGCACAGATTTGCTTCCCAGAGTGAACTCTAGCTGTACATGGTATAGACAATTCCCATGTTGGATAGAACAGCTGAACATCATATACTGTATGAAGGGTCACTGTGAAATGTAAAAGAGAAAAGCAAAATCAAATAGCTAGCAGCTGAATAGGTGCATGGCCTGTTTGGCGATCAGTTGTATATCCATGCAAGGTCTTATCCTGAGGGCCAATCTGAGTTCAAGTTTCTGTTTCATTGTTTCTGCAGCTTGCTTTTGTTTCATGCCTTCCCTGTGGCTTTTGTCCTCTACTGTGTGTATGTTTATCATCACATCCTAGACGTGATTCTTTTATTATCTACTACATAAGTACCAGCAGCATTATTTTATTAGCAAACTCCAAGGTTTCACTTCTAGTGAAACAGATAAAATTCATCCCAACTAATAGACACTGTACAAAATGGTGATAGAAGTTGTATAATAATGTTGAACATTTAATGATAAACTCTCTTCATATCAAGACATCCTTGGATGATATTGATTTGTCACATGCTGTGTAAGACTATCTATCACAACTTTGATCAGAAGTACTCAAATTTAAGAAACAATCAGGCCACAGATGGCAGTTAATCTAGTCTTTGACTAAATTAATTGGTTTCATAATTGGGTACACATAGACCTCTTTAAATATTAATCACAGTCCTCTTAGATATCTTTAACAAGAGAAAGTATGGCTGTTCTAGCCAAATGCTATGTGAAGCTGAAAATAACCAGAGAATGTGTGTCCTAGGAAAAAAAGCCCAAACCTTAGAATGCTGTGATTATATTTATTTCTTCAGAGATAAGAAACAGCAAGATGAGATCAGCATGTTTGGTTAACTTTAAGAAACATTTTGTAACCACACAGAGGCAGGGAACTTGCTACTGTTATCCCTTCACTGAGCATAGAATTACTTCAAACGTTTGAGAGAGAACAATTTTTATCAATTTCCCCTACATTTAACCAACTATCCACATATGAAAATAAGGGGAAAGGAGTATTAGTTAATAAATGCACAACCTTTCCTGTGCTGGAGCATGCAAATCTTGCTGAAGTTCTGACATATCTATCCAGGGACCCTTTGTGAGGAGCATGATGATAACCAGGGTGAAAACATGATGGGTGTGGCAAAGGAAATCAACAAGCACTAGAACACCAGCGAATGGGGATTTCGTACTGGTGGATTTGTACACTTGCACAGCACTCTACACGTAAAGTTACTTGTGCATCCTAGCAAGTTGTGCTGACCTGGACTGGTTTCTTTCTGAGGAGCCAAGTCTGTCATAGCTCATCAGGTGGTTTGGGGGAGATAATTTCTCACATATTCACAAGTTTCTGTCTATCAACGCACAGAGCTACACAAGAATTTCCCAGTAGCAGACCAAGTTCCTGCCTTGCCAGTCAGACCTGGAAAGGCTATACCAAACAGAAAAGCACTCCAATAAAAAGTACTAATACCCCTGAATGAGCAGTGAAAGTTCTGTCACTTAGGATCTATTTATATTCCATCCAGTATGCTCTTCCTATCTTTCCCTTCCCTACAAAGGAAATGCAAGATGTTTTAAAATGTAATATTTCACTGATAAGAAATATTGATCCTAGCAGTTAAAAAAAATCTTATTTCCAATAATCTGTTGCCAGTAATCATGCAAAACAGTTGTACAATGTCAATGTGGAAATGGACCTGAGATTTATTTTAGAAGTAGCACTCCATGTATGAAAGAACTATTCACAGAGGATAAGGCTACTGCTAAGGAACTTAATGAGTTCTTTGCATCAGTGTTGGAGATGGGAGACGACAGGGAGACCCTTATGCTGAACTCTTTATTTTTGGAAGGAGGGAACTTGGCAGAGGAGTTGTCTGAAATCAAAGTGGTTACGGAGCAAGGTGCTAAAATAAACACTAAAAATAGATCACCATGCCTTGAGTAATCAGTTGAGTTCTAAAAGAATTCTGGATTGAAATAGCTAAATTACTAGGAGAAGTGTATGAGCTCTTACAGTTTGTTGGAACCTGGTAACTGGGTATAGTCTCCCTAGAAGTTTCCGATCTTCAAAATAAATGAAAATTGGGGGGGGGGGCAATTAACCATAAATCAAGATTGAAATTGCATTGGATTTTAAAAGCTTATGCAATTTCTACAATGAATCTGTAGCTAAATCTATTCCAGTTTCATAGACCCATAGATACAATAATAGAAGACTAGAGCGCACTTAAATCATCAGCAATAAATGCTATCGGCTTAAGACATTCCGAGCACCTTCTTTGACCCTCCAGTCTGAGGGATTAGTTGTATCTCACTAGAACCTATATTAAGACAGCAACACCTGATTGACAAATATTGAGGAAAAGCTAATTGTGAGAATGCATAAAGGCTAAGAACATGAGAAACAATCTAAATAGGAAGGGCTTATTTCAACGATATGAAAAGTACTCACTATAAAACCTTGTCAGCCAAGTCTGATGAAGTGATGGTTCAGCCTCAGCTTGTAAAAATATTTGTGTAACACTTAAGTGGTTAATTTTTAATTTTTAATAGTAAAACCCTACAGTTAAGATCGAGTTTCTACCTTAAAGAACAAAACAGTGTCAGCTCTAACACTTGCATTACAAATTCTGTTGTTTCTAGAACCAGAAGACAGGAGCCTTTTGGCTTTTGTTTGAAAGAAACTGCAAACATTAGAGTGCAGGAAAGGTTGAAAACATACCTTGATTCAACCCTAAGCAGAAAAAATGCAAAATGGAAAGCAATAGACTAGAGAGAGTGGATGGAGAAGGAATAGATCTGAATCACTGTGGCACTGGGCCCAAACTTGAAGGAGCAAGATCCCAACATTGCTCTGAAGTGCTGCACACCAGCTTTTCAGCCAATTTGTTGTGCACTGTGGGGTGGTATTGCCAGGGAATATAGATATCTAACTGTGAAAACATCCTTCACAGCAAATGGTAGGAAATTAAACACTTAAATTTTAAACAAGAGGAGGAAAAGTAAGAAAACCTCAAAATGTTTGGGTTTTTAGGGGAAGTTGCCTTGCTTAAGATAGAGAAGGAAAAGATTACTTCTCTTTCCATCTGAACCCATGAACACTTGAAATGAAAAAGGCTTTTTCAAGGATGATCAAATTATGGGAAAGGACAACAACAATGTTATGCTTTTTCTCATGATGATCTGCAGTAGATCATCTCTGCTGTCTACTTTTCTCAGCAGGAATCCAATGAGGAACTGTTCGGTTTGTCATATTCAGCCTACTGTGACCATTTTTTTATTAGCTGAGAGGATTATTTAACATAGTCTTAAAAAGAAATACTTAATATGAATCTATACTTGTTCTGTTAATTCGTTTCAATTAGCCTAATACAAAAATAGTCTTTGAAAATTAATATTCAAATGGTCAATGTAAGAAAGTAATAAAGTTAAAAAAAAAAAAACTATTTGAGAAATAACATGAACAAAAAAACCCCATTGCATGTGTTTGATTTTAAAATCTCAGTATGAAAAAAGGGAAAATAAGAGAACATCTTGGTTATGTTGAATTAACTGCCATTACAAAATAAAATGTTATTTTCAGTACTTTTGCAGCACTACTGAGATTGATTATAACCACATGAAAAGACACTTATCGAAAACCAGCAGACAAAACCCCAGATATTTCAAGAATGTAGTTATGTGAAGAAATCTAAGGTCACAGCAAACTAAACCCCACAACACTGATCTAGCTACTGAAACTAAACCCTACAACACTGATCCACCTACTGAAAGAGTTGTATTTCAGTAAGAACAAGGTCCTTTTTTTCAACTTATTTAGGGTCTGAGAAATCATGTTACTATTTTGCTAAAAGGGTAGCGAATTTTGTACACAACATTCCTTCTTTTCTTTTTCCTCTACTCTTTTGCAATTCAAGAGGTTTAGCTTGAAAATGGAAGATATGGAATTGGTAGGAAAAGAGAGAAAGGGGAGATCAGTGGGGGATTCAGAACTTAACCTAAACTGCATTCAATTCAGCTAAAAGAAAGGTTATACATAAAATTGCTAAGATGAAACTTAAATATGTAATAAAACTAGTTGTTCTAAATCAATCCATGAATAGTTCTACTTCAAGAGGGAGTAATTCTGCAAGTGATATTACAGGAAATAAACTGCTTTACCCAGGTGACTACCATCTGTGGTGGATGCTGGTTAGGCTGGTCATAAAATTGCAGCCTATTCTGAAAACTGCAGCTGGAAAGATGTGCAAAGGACTCCAAAACATGAATTTCTGAAGTAAAACCAAAAACCTGCTACAGGCATACACCTTCCACCTCATCAACTCACACACACATCCTGGGGAGATGCTGAGACCTAGGCAGTGATACCCTATGCTCTGCTTCCTGGGCAATGGCTCTCTTGGAGCAGCCAGCTTCAGAACTGGGTGCTGCTTATGTGATATTCTCCCTTTCCATTTAGATTGCAATCCTTCAGGGAGAAGGAACCACCTTCTGTGATGTTCTACTTGTGCTGTATCTTGTCACGTGCTCTGTTGGTACAACTTTCATACAGGGTAACCTACCCAGTGTGACATTCCATACAAGGAAGGCTAGGTTTTGGGGAAAAGTTTCTTCCTTAGCTTAAATAATAATTAAGCTGTATTCTGCAACAGAAGTAGCAGTGCTTGTCTTACTTAGCTTTACCAAGTTCTTAGCTACTGTAATTCTAAAAGTCATTCATGAAGACACAAACAGTTCTTTGTCTTTTCAATTATAACACAAGTTTGGATTACCAGCGCATACTCTGATGGCTGGCTCAGTATTTCATTTCCATCGCTAATATTAAGCTGCAATTAGTGATCTATTCTCTCTGGGTTTAATAGCAGTGTATTTTCAGCTGCAGAGTTGCTCTGGTGATGGCATACTTAAATTACTTGGCCACATGGGAAACTTTAGAGAGAGTGAGTGACATTACTTGGCTGTGTGGAACGTAAAATAACAGTTTAAATGGAAGGAAAAGCAGCCATGTTTGATAGATAGTGCTTCAGAGACATCACTTAGGAGTATATATTGGATTTTACCTTCCCTCTAAATTTAATTTTAATAGTCAAATAATGACATGCAAAAACAGCAGTCTAATCTATAGAAGAGTAATTTGTTAATTTTTGGCATTTCCAGCTGACCACTTTCACTAACACACTTTTTTCTGCCAGACTAGCACTGAAACAAGATGTATCATCCTCATAAGAACACTGAGAATAATAAATATTTTAAATCAGCACTGAACAAAAGTTGCTGTTCTACTTGGTTTTTATAAGATAACACCATGGAGTCTTTCATGTAGTTGCATATTAATGTCTGATTTCACCTTACAAGCCTGTGTTGTTTAAAGTCCCATTTTTTTTCTACCTTACTGAAACATAACTCTGCTTTGAGGAACAATTCTATAAAGTAACATGATTTTACTCTGATCAAGTGTGCTTAGCTCACCATAAAAGTTGTATAATTGCTTTTCTAACTCTAAGAGTTTGTCTAAATACAATGCAGTCTTCATACAGGTGTGCTTTTGTGTCGCGGAACATGCGTGTGATGAGATCATGGCCCCATCACCCTTTGGCCCCAGTATCACCAGATCCTTAGTCTCTAAACAGTAACAATAAACGAAGACCTGAAAACAACCTATGAAAATTTCACTGTATATTCTAAAATGGTAAAAGCTGAGAGCGCTATTCATGTTTTAGTTACCCACATAAAACCAAGAGCATCTATTTTATAAACATTTACTGTAGAGTTTCATTACAATGCTTGCTTGCTACAAACAAGGGTAGTTTGATATATGGAAGTGACATCTCTGTTTAACTATACTAGCTGATATAAGTAGACAGGACATGAAGAATATTGGTGCTCTTGAAAGCCTGCCTGTTTTTCACTGAGCTAATTAGATGATGTGATAAGAGATCATCCGCTCAGATACAAACTTTGTTTCACCTACTTACATGCTCACAGCATTAAGAGCGCTACTGCTAGAACACAAGAATCATACTCCCATTTTTTATCTTCCTATACAAAGGACAAAGATGCTTGTAAAAAAATGGTCATCTGCCTGAAATAATCATGTTTTTGTACTTAGAATTAGGTCAATAACAGGAGCAGAAATACAGGTAGTGGAATTAGCTAATGCCAATGAGATTTACAAAAGCAGACCCCTGTAATTAGGAGACAGCAGTACTTTTAATTGTATATTCTACTGAAATACACAGTCACTGAACATTAAATATATATATCCTGAGATATACCCTACATGTGTGGTGTGGTTTTGGGGGTTTTCCTGTGCAGGGCCAGGAGCTGGACTCAATGATCTGTATGGACCCCTTCCAACTCACAATATTCTATGTACCCTGAAATTTCAGGTGTAACCAAGTAATTTCTTTCTTCATCTGTTAGATATTAGATATTCAATTATAGTCTCTCCACACATCACCACTTGTAAACTATTTTGAATTTTATAAGAGCACAGGGAGATGAAAGATCTTAACCTGGAATGCTTACAAATCGTACTTCTTCCTGGTGATCCAAAAGTCAAAGAGCAGACTTAAGTTGCCTGACTCTTCTGCTCTGTTAAAAAGCTCATTCTTTCACTTGTGTGTGAAATGGAAACTTTTCCAATTGTTCATATTAGAGTTTGAGCTTTCACTTTGACTTCATTTCCCTTCATTTTCATTTAGAACTGACAACAATGCAAAGAAATGTTTGGGGTTTAGCTTTCAAGGCTCACAGGGCCCCTAACCCAAATATCAGCAATATTTGGATTATGAACATGTTTTTGTATATCTTCACACTGATTGAGGCTGTCATGAAAATTCAAAGTCTAAACTACTAGATAATCTTTTTATCTGGGCTGTGCTGCTTGCTACCACAGACAGGGAAGTGATAGATAATGGGCTGGCCCCTCTCTCACAGCATTCTTGCTGTTCTGCTCTACAGCTGCTGGTCCAGCTGAAGGAAAAAGAATAGGCTGTATATCAAACTTGGAATATTGGAGGTATCTACTGTCTGTTTGTATTCCCACTACTTACTAAATAACCCTTACTTCTTACCCCTAAACCCTTAGTTTGTTAGATCCTGTATCTAAATGACCATGTCAGCATTTATGCTGAAATATCCTCTAGTTTCCTTATTTCTACCCTTCTGTTTTCTATTGCAGTATATCTTTCAAATGTCAAGGATTATCTGCAATACTCATTCATAAAACTATCACACAATTCCTCATTTAACCCTTTTTGTTTTACCAAGACACTGCCAATTTCAAGGTTTACAACTGCATTTATGTGAGAGAAGAGCTCACCCCTGAAGGATATATTCACTTGCAAATTGCATCTGCAGAAGGCTTGCTACAGGGTTTTGACTGTTCTAGTTAGACTGTTTTAATTATACTTCATCCTTGCCCCCAGTTTCCATAAAGTAGTGACAAAGAGCCATGCAAAGCTGTCTGTACAGGAGTGAATTTCACCTTTGGGGATTAATTATAAAGAGGTTTTGGTGATGAACAACTTTGCAATCTTTCAATAAGATAGTTAAATCTCCCCAATGTGTTCAAAAAATTAATTTAAAATGTCAGATTTTGATGGGGTTGTGGTATCAAATTGTAAGCATCTGCAACTATTTTAATTTCTCTTTACACCCAAATTAATATGAAATGAAACATGTAGGAAGAACAGCAGTAATAATTCCTGTAGCTTCAAAAAAAATTGTACTGGACTTTGTATCCAGAGCCATTTCTAAGTAACTGGCACTCTGATCCCATAAAAATTAGCCAGGACAAGCAGCTAAAATTAACTAAATTGAAACTACCCTTCACTGCTCCAGCTTCTGCTCTCAATCACCCTTGGAATTTTGATCCAACCCTTGTTCAGAAAACTGGAAATGTTTCTATAAAATCAAGTACAAAACCACATAAGAAGTAATGTCTTGGCTGGAAAGTCACTTTCATAGAGAAGAAAAACCAGTACCGTTTATATAAAAATAACATCCCTGAAAGTCTGATGAAGGAGGACACATTGGTTTACCTGGTTCCGTTTTGTTCAGAAAAATAAAACATCTGCAAGGAAGGGAGTGGTGCAAAACTAGTCTCTACAGCATATCTGATTTCTGGGCAGTATTTTCAGAAGGACTCAGAGGTCAAAACCTATGCAACTATACAAATTGAGTTGAAAATGCTTTTTTTCTCCTTTTCTCCTCCTTCTCTCTGAAATCTGCCCGCCAAGTTTTTTAGTTTTGTTACTTCTTTTCTTTTCATGCCTGGAGAAGTCTCTCAATCAGGAGAAACCTTGAAACTGCAAAAAAAATTATGTTACTTTCATAAAATGGGGGGAGGGGGTGTGTAGCTCCTTCTCCACTCTTTATATAATCATAGAAACCTCAAAATAAAACTCTTCAGATGTAGGACATTTGTATCCCTATGAAACTGATTCATGTCACATAAGCTCAGGGATTCAGTCAAACACCATTTATTTAAAATTCCTCTGTGTTGAATTCGTTAAGCTCAATTAGCTGTTTTACAGAAGTGACAAAGTTTATTTTTATGAAATGTCTTACCAAAAAAAAAAAAAAAGTGATCTGCCATCTGTTCCCAAAGCTTTGTTTGTTCCAGTGGAAGCAGAACTGATCTTCAGGGCTGTCCTCTACAAGCAATCCCTGAATGTGTTCTTCACCCATAAAAAAAGAATATCTTTATGAAGTTCAGAAGGAAATATCCACCAGGTAAGGTTTGCAGTAGAAGCCAATGCACAACAGATTTTTTTTTTTTAACCAGTCTTTCAGAAAAAAAAAATTTTTACAGGAGTGGTACTATTAGTTTGTAACCGATGCATTCTCTCCGAATAAGGTTACGTTTTAATTTGTGTGGGTTTTGTTTTCTCTGAGTTACCTCAGGTTTTGCCATTTCTTTGAGGAAAGACAAAAAAATTTTGTTGCTGTTTGGAAGACTAATATAAGTAAGAAACCCAAGGTACTTACAACAGATCTGAGGTGAAGAAGGAGACTGGTAAGCTGCTGCTTATTTGTTGCTGGCTGCCACGCTGAAAAGTTAGAGGAAGAAACAGGCTGCCTTTTCATCCGTACTTCCAGTCTAGTCATTCTCCTGAAACACTCCACTAAAAGGTGGTAAGGGATCCCCTCCTACATACCCTTTCTTCTGACAGTCTACAAAGATATGGAGGGGGATGAATGAGTGGTGAACAACTTCTCCTTCATTGTTCAAACTTGAAGCTCTTCTGCAGTTTTGATACAGTATTAGCGATGTTAACTCTGCTCATACTCTAGAACAAGAAGCAAATTGGGTATAGATGGAATGATATGGTTCTTTACAGTCTTGTTCCTTCAACCTGTATAGGGGAGTAAGGGGAGAAGAAACAGTGCCTTGTCCTTCCTACGGCCTTATTAAATCCTGTTGTCTATCACAACCTTCAAATAAGAACAGAAAATGTAATTTCTTGCTGAAGTAACACTGCTAACAAAGACTGTTATGAGAACGGGAGCATGGGGGAGGAGGAGGGACTCAAAGATGCATCAGGATCTGAGAAAACTACAAGATCTTGATTTTTCTGTCTGGGGAATTAAAGACTGCTAATTGCTCTCTTGCAAGGCATGAGTAGCGATTGTCACATTAGACTGGTGCAGAGGGATATGTGTCTTGTGCTGGAGGCACAACACCAGGGTGACTGTGCAGAGCAGCACAACCACCCATCCAAGTGGTTGTCAAATGCTCCAAGTAATCCAATCTGACGTTTGTGTGTTAACTTTGTTGCAGTTACCTTAATCTGACTTTAATTTGTAGGTTGATAGTAAGCCTTCTCAGGCGTGCTGCCAGATACTGAACTGAATTGATTTGGCTCCTAGTTTTCACGCTACTCTCTTCCAAAGGGGTGGTGGGAGATAACGCCGTGTGACGCTAGTCCCCAGCAAAGCTCGCTGTCCGGCTGTAATTGACCAACATTCCCAGAAAAACTGGACTGAAAGCAAAGCCATTGAAAACAGCCTAGCGAACCGGGCAGCAGTTCAGAGAACTTTAAAAATCTCCCTACGGAGTGAATCTGGCTAGCTGGTTGGGAAGGCACAGCGTTGTGTGACAGCCGCGTCCGTGTGGTGGTGGCAGGGGCGGAGGGGAAGCGGGCTGGCGGCAGCTACGGCGCAGGTGTGGGCGAGGGGCTGGAAGAGGTAGCGGGGCACCTGAGCCAGGAACCCCGCTCCAAGCAGTGCTCAGGGCAGACCGTGGGTTGAAGGCAAGACCCGCGCCGGTTTTTGAGGTGCTCTGAGCACGGCGCTGTGAGGCGCAGGGCGCTGGGGCCGTTAGCAGGGCCGGCTGTGCCGCCCGCCCGGGTAGAGACCTCGGGGGTGGTGCCTCTCCCCTCCCTCGTGAACTACAGCTCCCGGCGTGCCTTGCTGCCGCCTGCCCGGCCCGGGCCGGAGCAGGTGGCGCGCTGCCCTGCGGGAGCTGTAGGCCGGGGCACATCTATGGGCAGCAGGGCAGTGGCGGGCAGGGAAGGACTCTCGGTTCTTGGTCCGGTTCTCGGCCCGGCCCGCGGTCTGTGGGGGAGAACCGGGGCCCGGGCAGGGCGGGCGGCGCGGTAGGAGCGCCGCGGGGAGCAGGGACGCGCGTCAATCACCCCGCCAGGCGGCGCGCGCGCTCCCCGCGCCGGATGCTGAGGGGGGAAGGGGGGACGCGGGCGCG
>VZRN01000467.1:3140336-3301189 GCA_013397935.1 Dasyornis broadbenti
GGGGCGCGCGGGCACCGGCGGCGTTCCCGCCTGGAGGAGCCCCGGGACCGGGGCTGCTCCCTCTGCGCTCCACCCGGGCCGATGCAGCCTCCCCTCCCGGCCCCGGCGCTGGCATTCGGCACGTGTGTCGACTCGGGGTGGCGAGCGCTTGGGTCGCGTTTTTTGTTTGCTTGTTTAGTTGTTTTGGGGAGGTGGGGTGAACACTGATGCCAGGAACTGCTTATTTGTATTGTTTCAACAGACGTTTCCCTTCCTGGGGAAATAAAATCCTTGATCTTCAAGTAGCGTGTTAAGAGTCAGTGCCGATCCTCCCCGATGGCTGAGCGGGGAAACACATCTAGTGTGGCTGGGAGGGTGTGCAGCACTTCATTCAGTGTTTCTGCGTGCGCTTGAGACAGGAGCAAAGGAAGAACTGAACACCCAACAAGATGGTACGCCTGTATTTGCAGGCAATTAACACTGTCCGAGTTCGTGGATTTTTTTACATTTTTCAGTAACCTGGTATCTACTTCATATGCACAAGTTCTGTTCTTGCTGTGTTGCCCCAATAACACTTGTAAACACCTGTTATATCATCTGTGTATATGTTAACATACCTGTGTATGCTTGCACTGGCTTTTTACTCCTCCAAGTTACAGTATAGTTTAGAAAACAGAGTTTATGCATATCTGTACACTACTACACTTTATAACACTTTTAATAAAAAGAAGTTAGAATCTGAGAGTAGGAGAGCTAGTTTAATCGCATAGACACTGTGGTAAGCTGTTAAATCTGAGGATGGATATCTCTCACAAATGGCACTTTCTGTGGTTGCCTGTTATTTAATGGCGTTTTGTTTAAAAATGTAAACTAAAATCCTACAAGTCTGCTTGACAATGTATGACTGAAGGGACATTCGGGTGGTAATTATATACTGACAGATGTGTTTAGGAAACAATTGCACAGCACAACCCACACTGGGAAGGAATGCAAAGAAATACCATAGGTTGAGTTCTCTGCTGGGCAGATCTACTAGGTTTAGGGATCTTCTTCAGATTTGCCTTTTGGATTGCCCTTTCACTGAGAATTACAGAGTGCAAAATTGTTGCATAGTTACTTAAATTTTACATGGATGGCGCTGGGGTGGTGCTTTGCATTCAGCTTTGTCTTACTTGCAATAGAAGTTATTTAGGTTATGATTTCTTTGTATGTTCATGATGTAAAAATTCTGTTAATGGAAAGGAGCCCTGAAATTCGTAGCAGCTGCTAAGGAGAAAGGACATAGGTTATGGTTTAATAGTTAGTCAAGAGCTATCTCAGTTAAGAACTGTTACCGGGCATGCCTGTTGAGTAGCCCTTATCAGAGAGAGAGTGTAAACAAAGTGGCAAGAAAGTGAGTAGTCGGGATAATGGAGGCAGAGTACACTGAACAGGTTTGGGCTGGGGTTTTTTTTGTGGGGAGTTTTTTCCTCTTTACTCCTTTGAAATTCTATTGCATTAAGCTCTGTAACATAACCTCCTATAATAGCTCAAAATAACTTCTAAAGTAAAAATGGTTTGTTATTCTCACTTGCCAAAGTATTCCTAGGGATTTGAAGAGTCTAAAAAAATTAGTATTAACTGGAAGGTCTGAACAGTGGCTGGGTTGATGGCTGAAATGGCAACATGGTGGAGGAGGGAGTGGTGAGTATAACGGATTTGGCATAACTTACTTTTTCTTTCTCCATTCTTCTCAGGAATCATATGTTTGTAGTAAAGTGAGAAAACTAATGTGGTAAGGTAGTAGTCCCCTAATTCTTGAACTAGTTTAATGCCAATCCTAATAAACAAAAAATACACCACCACCCACAGACTGTTCTACCCTTAAAATTCTTCAAAATTTTTAAAAAATATTAATAGGTGATATGGTTCTGTGGACTACCATTTGTGAAGTATAATATTCAGAGAGCAGGGTAAGAAAGTACAGATTCCTTTAACAAGTCATAATGTTTCTGCTAAACTTTTTGGATGATAGCTTTATTTTTGTCTTGTGTCATTTACTGTATTGATACGAAATTTGATATTGGCATTTCTGTAGTATAATCAATTGAACACTTTGAAATCCTTTATCTGTCAAGGATTCCACATCTACTTTCTTTATGGAAGTGGTAAACTGAGCCAGAGATAACACCTCCAAGACAGTGATTGAGGCTCACAGTGGACATTGTTCATATTTACAATAGTGAGTCTGAAATAATATTCAGTGGAGGGCCAGTGATGGTTAGGGACCTCAACTTGAAGGGCTCAGTTGCTGAATAGTTCCTTGGTCAAAACCTGGTCGCAGACTTAACTCTAAAGCCCATGCATATATATAAAAGCTTGGGGTTTGCCAGCCTAGTATGTTAATTTGTGACCTGCAGAATATGATTTAAAGTCTTGTGTCAAAATGTTCAAACACTTAAAGAATTTGAAAAGAAAAACAGTGATAAAATTTCACTGACATTACTGAAAATTTATTTATTTGGTATCTAAGCATACTTGAAGGTACAAAAGACTCCACATGGTAAATGAATGGAACATATTAACAGAAATTTGAAATAGGTGTTCAGTACAAAATGTTCAGCTGGAAATCTTTGTGTGTGTTATGTTGAGCACTAACATTCCTAAGATGCTTCGACTTGTGCTTATTGGATGTTCCAAACTCTTGCATGACTCGATCAGAGTTCAAAACTAGATGCTCTTAAAAGGCACCTGGAGATCACAGTTCTGTTGGTGTCCTTACAGCTGCATAGTACGTGCTAACAAGTACTACTCACAGCAGTGCTCACTGGTGTGTTTTGTCCTACGTATAGTCTTTGTGACATAACTAACACAAAATACCTTAATTCTAAATTCAGAAAGCTCAGAGTTGAAGTACCTGACTTAGCGAGTAACTGAGTTCTGTGGTGGTTTAAATTGCAAGGTATTTTATATAGGCCATTATCAGAAAGGTTAAAAATTGCTTTCTGGTGCTCTTTGATTAAAACTTTGTAATGTGAATTGATTAACTATATTCCACTGGATTGAGAGGCTTTGCCGGTATGGAGCTGTAAGTCTAGCTTTGTGATTAGCCTTAAGAAACAGAGTTTATGCAGTTTTTTTCAAGCAGTAATAGATCCCACCGCCCGATTTGATTTGAACTTCATCGGTAGAGTGTTGGCAAGTACTTTGAGTTCTCATTACTTTCATGAATAGGCACAGAGGAGAGACTGAAGAATTGCTGGGATGCAAGAAAGCTTCAAGCACAAGGTCGGGCTTTTTGCTAGGTTATCACAGTAGCCTGTGGATGAGATTTAAAGCAGTAACATGAGGCTTTTTAATGGAAAGTGCCAGGTAACTCCAACCATGGATGTTGGAATCTTGCTAGGACCCTGCAGTGTGTTGTGAAAATACAACAGTGTCTGAGTAAAACTTTCACCTTCAGTGAAAGATTAAAATATTATTGCTGCTTTTTCTAGAAAAAAAATACATTGCTGTTTGGGTGAAGGGCAGAAGTTTTACTGTTTGTCTGCTGCAGCTCAAGGGCACACATTTGACAGGAAATAGCCTTGGTATTGCTTTCTTACGAAAACTGAAATTTGATCAAAATGAAAATCCATTTTTGTATGCTTGTGAAATCTAGCATACAAATACTCCTTTACTCCTGTTATGTTTTTTCAGACTTTGCTTCAAAACTAGGATACATTAGTGCATCTAAGTCTGTTTTGATAGATCTAGACTTTGAATTTTTTTTTTTTAGTATTTGAACTTCTGCGCCAGCTTACTATTTTTGAACAAGCTGTCTCAAAAGTGCACTTTCCAAGAAGAGGAATTCCCCCCCAAAAACGAAAGACTTACAGCTGCTTCATTTGGTGGTATCCCCACACTTGCAATGCTCCTGCGTTAAATAACTCCTATCTTTATTTCTGCAATATGCATTAGTGTTCTCACTTTCCATGTGGCTGTAAGTACTTTGCAGCAGGTTAGTGTCACGTTCTTTAGCAGTAATGGGAGAACCAGTGGGAGAACACCAGAATGTGTGTAATGTTCTTGTGTATCTACTAATGATTGTTATGGTGTTTCAGTGCTCTGTTACCTGTCAGGCCGCTAACAGACTGCATGCATTCATGACTTCAGTAAGATACCTGCTTTGAACTCTTGCTTCCTTGGCACTCCAGCATCTTTCAACAGCCAACAAGCCTGCTATGGCCATAGTGCCATCATCCAATATGATGGGCAGTAATCCTGGTGTAAGGTGTTCTTGTGGATCTGTTGTGCTTTGAGCTGTGATGTGAAACCCTTTGGAGTGATTCTAGCGTGAAGCAGATCAAGGAAGTAATCTCTGTGTTACTGCAAATGTTGGAAGAACAGGACTTAAATCTAGATCAGAATCACAGCACAGGTTCACAGGCAGTTTTTGATGCAATGAGGGAAGATAGTATCGTGTAAGTGAATAGCTGGAACTAGTATTACAGAGTCAGGTGTGCAAGCTGGCATTAGCATTGACCACTTATTGTGATCCACAGTTTAAGAATGCAATGTAGTGCTATTTTGCATTGTCAAGTCCTGTGGAACTGTTACTAGAATGGAGAAATTGAAATTCTGACTGTATGCTCATGCCTCTTGGATGCTTGCATCAGCACTCATTGGACCCCTGTCTGATCTGCTTTAACTCAGCAGCTGGTCAACTGACTGTTGAAGAGTTGGGGGTTTGCAAAAATAAATAAATCCTGATGGATGCTTCTGCTAGCACAAGGATAAGGATGGGCCTTTGCAACAGAAGCAGCATGGGTAATAACAGAAAGGAACCACTCAATTGGTTTAGCTGACAGGAATGGAACACAGTCATAAACATACCATCCCAATTTCCTCTAAATAAAACAGGTTAGCAAAAGAGGAAAAACTGGTCAGTGTGTGTATATAGGCCATTGGAAGTTGCTGCAGTGTATTTATTGTATTAACTGTCTTTAGACTGAAGTAAGAGAAAACATATGGGGTTTGTTTTGCTTGTGTTGGACTACCATTGTTTCAAATATGTGGTGTTATATCAGCTTCTTTTTCATATACTCTCACAATCCATTTCAACTCATCAACTTTTCTCTCAGAAAGAAGTAATTGCCCAGTGCTGTCATTATGTGTTTTTGAAGGGCAATCTTATGTTTGATTCTTGAGAGAAATTTCTATGTGGTGCGAACAGTACAAGAGAAGTTAGATTAAGGACCCCCAGAGACTTAGTTAAAAGGCAGAGGGAGGAAGTTCTGTGTATTTAGCAGTAGATGCAGTACTAGTTCACTGATCCCTTGTGAACCTGCAATTGTAAGGATCTATGGATCATAGTTTTTATGAAAGACCAGAGTGCACCTGCTTCACAGACTAATCCATGGACTGTGTGGGATGTAAGCAGTGCTTTGTTTGAATTCTTCCCGCTTGGAACACAAATGTGTTGCTGGGCATGCGAGTAGATACATGTATCTTCAGTAGCGTTGATAAAACCTGTGATTGTTTTTGGTGCTCCCTATGTCTAGATAATGGTATGTAGAAGCAGTTCAATTTTTAAGTGTTCCAGGAACTACTGTAATCTTTGTCAGTTTCTAGGCATAGCTTGAACTTTATTGTATGTTCTTACATGGTAGCTGTTTACTTTTTATGTGGCTGATAGAGAGCTGACAAATTTAAACTCTGATAGTCTTTCTGCATTATAGGCACTGAGAATTTACTAAGCTGGAACTTGTGTAAACCAAAACCATGAAGTGCAAATAAAGTCACTGCAGCTCCCTCTCAGTTCTTCCCTTCATTTACCATTCAGTAAATCTCCTGCTTGAGGTTGGTAGCTTTCAGAGGATTTATTTTTTTGTTAATGCATAACACAATTTTATCGTTCTTTCTGAGCTCACTGTACCTACCTTCATGATTTATGTTGAGTGGTATGAGCATGCATTTATTAAACAGTTCAACAAACTAGGCTATAAAACTAATCTATCTTAACTAACCTAGAAAACAGGAGAGGAAACATAGCAGGAGGAAAAAGAGAAAAGGTCAGGTCTAGTTTAACTTGGATCTGTTTTCTAATCAGTTTTACTACATACCCGTTCCTTCTCCTGAGTCAAATGTAAGTAGCTTTACTGGGGAGGACAAGGCGTCTAATTTTTGGCAGCTGCTTATTTTAGCAACAGTTTTTTGTGCATTTGAAGTGAGCTGGAAACTAAGTTGGCTGTAGAGTGTCCTAACCAACAAGACTGTTGATGAGGGAGAATACAGTACCACTAACAATAAAATCTTTCCACTTGTTCTCACTTTGCAGTGGATCTTATCTGGTGTAACAGTGAACTGCCCTTCTGTCTTAACTTAGTCGGGGAGGCCTACTGAGAATTTTTTTGTTGTTGGTGCTCTGCATTGACTTTCTGTTAGTTGAGTCTCCTGAACTGTCTTGCTGTGTAGAAATAATAATAGGAATGTGTTATGCTGATCAATTTATCAGATCAGTCTCTGTTGCTGAGGAGCTGTGTTCTAGCTACTGGCAAATAGCCAGGGCTTGTACTGCCTGTGGCTAAAATGGGAAAAATTAGTACCTCTTTCCCTTTTCCACCCTTGCCTTTTTTATTTTTCAGCTGTATTATATGGGTGTTTTGAGTAGATAGTTACAATGGATCCCTTCTTCTTGAATATGACTCAAGTATCAGGGCTTCAAACAAAGTTGTTATTTTAACCTTTAGAGTTCAGTGTGTTTATGTAAAGTGTAGAGGTCAGGCAGAGCTTTTATAGCCTTCACTAACTTAAAATTCTTTGTCTCAGTTAGAACCACTGTCTTTTATGTTATTCTTGAACCTTGCACTCTTCAATGTGCTTGGTGGTAACTTTGATAAGATAGGTTGAAACATTAATAGAGGTTGGAACAGCACTGATGTGTTGGTGTGAGTCGCATGTATAGTATCGAACTTCTGAAAAGTAAGATGACATTATAAATTTAGCTACCATACATTAGGGGGAAAAAAGCCACAGAACACGAAAACAAACAAAACTGAAATCAAACACAACCTTATTTGGGGGTATAAAGTTGTTATGTGATACAACTCTTCTTTTTCTTCTGCTAATCTACCACTTTATCCTTCCATTCACTAAAAGCAGAAAGAAGTCAGGGAGAAGGAAGGAGAGAGCAGGGAAGGTGGATGGTAGTGGCTCATCTGTTTGAGTGTGTAAGGGCACAGAAGATGTATTGCAAAGAGCAGAGAGCTCTGAATCTGCAGAAATGCATTGAGCTGTGGAGGCGGAATTCCTTTTTATGGGGCGTGGTCAGCATCATGTCGCTCTGCAGATCAAAGAGCCACGTGTCAGGGGTTTTTTTTGTTTCCACTTCTGGCACAGTCCAGGTTCCTGTGTAGTATCTTGAGAAGCTGGATTAACCCCTTCTTAGATAAACATCCTATTCCTGGAAAAAAAATTCTTCTAGTGTCTCAGCTACTGCTCTTTTGTTTGGTTCTCAGCATTCATCCAGGCTCGTATCTCCATAGCAGCATATGTTGTATTAGGAGTGAGAGTTGGGTAAATGTCACTAGATGCGATTTTATTTTATTTTATTTTTTTTTTTAAAGTTTGTGATCTCTTTAACTATGTTCCTTTCTTTCAGTTTCTATATAACTTAGTAGAGTCCTGATATCCAGTTATGAGACATCCTGGCTTTTGTGGCACCTGGGGTTTGATTATTCATGTTCAAAGTGCTATTCAGCAGAAAAAAATATTGGTTTTCAGTGTGTTTTGTTGTAAAATATTGCTAATTTATTTAAAAAGGCTTAATTTTCAGGTTATAAGTATTTATCTTCCTCCTTCCACTGTTCCCAGCTTCTTCAAATCATTGTAATTAAAGTTAGTTAACCTTACATGTGAATAATAGCTCCCACTGTCATAATTCCACTGCTTTATAAACTAGCTTTAGTGCATTTCTAGTCTGCTGATCCACTAATAAGTCAGAGGGCAGTGTAATTAATCTAGGGTTGAATATGCTCCTGCTTTTCATAACTTGTCAAAAAGCTTTGCATATTAAAAGTTTTATTTTCCATTCTAAAAGCACTGCACCATTTAGTAATGCCAGGTTAAAATACTACTATTGTAAAGCTGCTGGACATATTTTGATTAACAATGAATTGGTATTGCTGCCATATATAATGTAGATTATAGAAGACTGCTTTAAAGGAGCCCTGCTTGTGATTGCAGCTGGCGGTTTGGCTCTCAGAACAGAGAGCATGCCACAGCAAGGCCCAGCTAAATGGGAAGATCTGACTTCACCTAAGTGTAGCTATTAAGCCCCCTAATCTGAAAATGGGGGAGGATTATCAAATGGCTACTGTTTTGTGACCTTAGTTCAGATGTAGGTCATTCTGGTGTTAGCCACTGATGAGGGGGAAGAAAATTAGAATCTGCTTGAGTTTTATTGCTGCCTTAGACTGTTCTGTGTATGGGCTTCAGTGCTACCTGTGACAAACTGTTTCAAAAGTTTGCTGTGCTATCAGCTAAATAATGCAGTGATTGTGGAGTTACCTGTGATTCTGGTACAGAGTCCTTCAATTTCCTTATTCTTCCTGGACCATCTCTATCCTTCTCTCCATCCTTCAACTTTCATGAGTAGTATTTAACTGACTAAAAACAAACTTGATACGGTACAATGGCTGTTGGGGAAACACAGTTGATGAATTCACTTCTGCCATTTTGAAAGGTGTCCCTACCCACAGCAGAGGACTAGAACTAGAGGAGCTTTGAGGTCTCTTCCAAGCTGAGCTTGATCCCTATCTGCTTGGGAATTTTGCCACCTATTGTGTGTTCCATTCTGTTGTGGCTTCTGAGGTCAGAGATCTTCGTGTGATATTCAGTGAGTTTCAAAGCTCTCCTGGTTGAAGTCTTGCCACACCTCTTTCTGTTGATGCCTAAATCTGAGGAATTGTTCAGTTATAGTTATCCTGTTATCTATCAGGAAATAAGATCCTTTGGTCAAAATAATTTCAACTGTGCAGGTCTTATTGGGTTCTTTACTTGTTTACACGTGTGTTCCTGCATGTCATTTAATTATCTTTGAGGCCTACATCATACTCTCTGCTGATGCAATGAGTCAGAACTTCAGGTATACTTGTATGCTTCTTTTAATTGTTGCTTAAATGTAGTGAGTGAGGTAAAACTTACTGTTAAGGAAATTGTCTTCTCTAGGCTGGACTACCTCCTTCAACATTGCTTGTTCTTGTCTTCCTCTTCTTATGCTTCCGTGCCTATTTTACATGCACAATTCCCCTCAGGCTTGGCAAAGTTTTGTCTTGAGATGCCAATTTGTGTTTAAATTGGTTAAACCATGGCACCACATTTGTCATAACTCTAACTGATGTATGTGCCATAAACACTTAGTACCAGTCTGCTACAGTGGTGTCCAAAAACATGCACTCCTATTCCATGTCACCAAGCCCTCACAGCTATCTAAGGACCTTAGAAATGTGAGGTGGTTCTTGATTTTTGACCTCGGCTTTTTCTTAGGTGCGTTACTGTAGTTTGTGCATCCATGTCGAAGTCTACTGACTCTTGAGCAAATGGTTTCTACCCCAGTGAAATAGGATTTAACAAGAAATGGTCCATTTGCAACTTGTGGTGTCAGTTCTTATCGTGAAATGTTGGAAGTGTCCAGAGGGCTCTGAGCTTATCAGCTCTGAGCTGATGTGAAAAACTGCACTTCAGCACTGACCCTAGATCAACTTTTGTGTGCAGCCCTTAAAAGCAATGGTAGATTACTCAAGTCCTGGATACTTAGTACCTCGCTATGTCACTGGCCCAGAACAGAATGTTGTCTTAAAGATAGAGCTTCCAGCAAAACATCAGTTTCACTGGAGAATTCACATAAGAGATAAACTGCTTAGTAAATCCTAAAATACCAGAGTTTTTGAGGAAGCATTTGTCTGTAAATCAGTCATGTCTAAATTACTGTTGTCATTTCTGGCAAGCACTCTTTGTCCCACAAACCTTCAAAGGGTGAACTGAAAATTTAGTATATCATGGATTTCTTATTTAAGTAGTCAATTCTTTCTCCAGTTACACTGCAGAGAAAAAGCTGTGAGAGAAACACACAGCAATGTAGCCTGAGGAAACTTGCCTAATGAATTTAGGTTATTGAAGGCTGTGATACTACTTGCTGCATGTCTGTTAATTAGTGACTTTAGTACTTGTCCAGTGGTTCAGGAAGGGGTTTTGCTGGCCTGTGCCTGGCTTTATATGGCCTTTACTCCAGGTTGTCACATACAGTAGTAGTAGTAGTTTGATGGCTGCTGCTTAGTGTAACTTGAAGTAATTTCTGGCTCTTTCATATCGTCTGAGGAGATCCTGACGTCTTTTTGGACAGGGGAATTGAATCACTTGCCTTGTTTGCCTTATTCAGCCACCAGCATCATAAACTAAGAAGAGGCAAAACAGCCTCTTCTGCTGTTGTCTTCGAGAGTAGTCACTTGGTAGCGATTTGGATGGTATATTTGAAGAGCTGTTAACTCTCCTTTGCTCTGTGTGGTGCTGCACTTCTCCACCTGCCCTTAACTGACCTGATTAAGTGGCATTCAGGGTAGTTGCAAACTGGATACTCGACAGCTTCATCAGTTCAACATCTCAAGAGGCAATCAGGCATTTTCTCCTCTTTCATTCTCAACCTTTTTGATAAGTAATAAATGTTGTTTCGCTCTTTGTGTGAGAGATATGAGTGCTCTTGACCTATGAGACTGATCAAGGAATTCAGGACCAGGTAAGTAACTTCATAGGAAGTTTTCCAGAATTCCGGAACTGAGATTTATCTGGTTCCTGCAGAAGTTTCCCTCCTGCTGGAAATGCAGACTGTAATCACACCTTTCAAAAGAAAATAGGAAATCCTGTTCATGTATTCTTGACCTTGCAGTTAACTTGGCTTCCCTAAGTGGTTGCGGTTGTCTTTCCAAATTTTTTCATTAAGAGGGAAAAGTATCCTACTTATAGATCAGCTCAAAGTGCTGAAGTTTCCTGTTTTGTCTTGCTTGAAACTTGTGGGAAGCAATGGGATATTGGCTGTCTAGTGAGTCAAAGAAACTCACTAAACTGGAAATGAAATAATGAACTCTGGTAAAGATTCTACCTTTTCTATTTATTTTATAATTTATGGCTCTTATAGAAGAAAAAAAAAATTAACCTCAAAACAACTGATTCAAATACATCTTTTATTTTTTAGCTACTTGATCTTAGTGCAGAATTTGTGCTGAGTTATTTTTAAGGAGTAAAACAGGGACATTAACTTTTGTCCTTTTTTGCACAGTGTAAAGGAAGAGGTATCTCTTTGTTTTTAAAGCAAACTAACAAATTTAGAAGTGAGAATCACTGTCTCTGGAAATAATGAGTGTTTCCTTTTGCTAAGGAAGAGACAGTGCTGGAATACAGAAGGAACAGAGTGTTTCTAAGACAGGATAGCTACTGTTTAAACCCATCTGTCTTGTGTAAGAGCTCTTGTCTGTTCCCCACATGATTAAAGTATTCAGAATCTTGCCAATAGGTACTTAAAAAGTGTATCTGGTTTTCCTTTGTGGTGTTCTATTCCCTGCTCCCCAACTCAGGTTGGACAGTTGTTAGTAATGTGAGTTTTATAGTCTAATCAGAAATTCAGTACAGAACTCTTACAAAAATCTCGCAGTAAATTCTCAGATCTAGTATATGGTTAGATTTGAGTGCTATATGAATTCTGTTCCACTGCAGATGAGTTCAGGTCCCACACTTTGAAGCTTACCATTTTGTGCTTTATCTTGTGCCATTTAATGATTTGGGAGGAAGCTTGTCAAAAGTTTTTACGCATCCCTGGTAATTGCTTTTAAAAAAAGCCAGACCTAAAAAAAGCCAGACCAAAGAAAACCCCACCCAAACACACCTGCTTAATCTTTGAATTGTGTCAGATACTAAAAGCAAATCCCAGAGACTTTTTCTTGTCTCTTCTTATATGTGACACCATTTATCTGATGAAAATGCCTAATGTGAAGCTAAAATTTGTGTTTAAAGTCTTTGTTTCTGTATTTCCGCTTTTCTAATACCCAGGGGGAAATGAAGAAATTCAGCCTTCTTAATCAAAAGTTAAATAATTGGAAACTTGTATCTATTCATTTCAGTATATTCTGCAAGTTCAACAGATGTGGATTTAAATAATGCAAATTCCAGGTTGGTTGTCTGTGACCTGTAAGCTAGGATATGCTGCCTGCCTGCCTTGAGCAATGTCATCTTTTCTTTTATGAACTGAGCCTGTTTAAGAACTGTTTTGAAATCACAGTTTAGCTGAGTTCTTTCAATGTAACTGGAGCATCTGAGGCACTCAGGATTTTAACCTTGAGTACCAGAAAATATTTTTTAGAGAAGGTAGGCATAGTTAAAAAAATTTATTTGAAGTGAAGGCTTTAAATAGATATAAGTGTGTTTCTTGTTAATATGTTTCTAGCTCTAAATTTTGTCTAATTTGCTCAGCCAAATTTTGGCTGGATTCAAAAATGATGGCTTTTAGAGGGGCTTTGGGGGGGTTTTGTTGATTTATTTTTAAAAAACTAGGTATTTGTAAAAATAAGCTGTAAATTAAAGGTGAAAATACATGGCATAGGTGTTATGAAATGCAGAAAAGTGAACTTAAGACAAATTTAAGAAATTAATTAGTATTTAAAAGATATGTTCCACTCATTTTATGCTAACATTTTGGTATTTCTAGGATTATTCAAATGTTTTTTAATAATCTAGTTTCAGCATTTGTGTTAATGGTATGTTTGAAAATAAATATTTTGAAGAATGCAGCACTGAGTTATAGAGCTGATAGATCACTTACTGTGTTATAGTTTGGTATCTTGATACAAGATGCCTTTCCTTCTGGAGCTTTAGCAGGTAAGAAAAGTGTCAATTGATTTCACTGCAGTCTAGTTGTAGGATTTCAGTCAATTTCAAACTTTTTTCTTTAAATAATAGAAATGAATAAATAGTTTCTGAATAGAAGGAAGGTGGATCTGCTGGGAGAGGAGAATGACTTTTCTCCAGTTCATCATTTCAAAGCTATTTGTGGGGAATAGACAGGTTGTTTGAGTGACACAGAAATTGTAATTGAAAAGAAATCTCAAAATTCCCTTAAAACTGATTCTCTTCTGAAATTCCTTTTCCTTGGAAAACTTAGTGTCAGGCATCAGTTTCATGGAATACTCTGAAGACTTTTAACTTCCTTAGCTTCCAGTAGACACATGGTGTAATACAGAATCCTAAGCCTCAGTTTCTCAAAAGCCAGTCAGGCTAGGAATGTTTTGAATTTTTTTTATTTTGAATTTTTTTTAACAGTATTTTTTTCTGACAGCTTTTCTTAGCAGAAAGCCCAGTCTTTGATTCTGATAATTCAGGAAGTGTGCAAGACCTGTTTATTTGTTAGTTGACTCCTAGGCTTTCTCCTAGATGCTGGCTAGATGTGTGTACTGCATAGTAGTAAAACAATGTTATGAGCTATTTATTGTTACTGACTCATTGTGGACTTGATTTTTCTGTGGTTTAGTGAACAAACATCTGACTAGGCCTTCATGTAGAAAAGAAGAATTTGTCTAACAATTCAAAACTTGTTAGGTAAAGTAGCCAAACTTTTTAGTCCTCTTGTAAATCTTAAAATGATGGTTAAGAAATAATCACATGCTTTAGGCACATGGTTTTCTGAATGTGACAGTTGTTTCTATGTTTTTACGCTTGGGCATTATTCTCCTCATGTTATAAAACACTTAGATTGATATCAAGTGAGGAAGTCATGAGCATTTTTCCAAGCTGGCTGTAGTCGTCTTTTACAGTGACTTCTCTCTGAATTTCCTTCTCTAAAGATACAAGCTATAAACCGGTCAAATTATTGCCTGCAGTCTTCTCAGTAACAGTTGGTATCTATCTAGGTCTGATGTAGAGTCTTGGAAAGAAAGGCAGTAAGATAAGCTTCAGAGTCTGAAGAACACCAATATTCACACCAATTCCATATTTAAATGCCCCAGTGCAGCAGCTGGGTTTAGATCACTGTTCAAAGAGAGTTTTTAGCAAGAAGAGAAATGAAGTCTTAGTAACTGTCACTTTGGAAGCATTTTTCTCTCTCCCTATCCACAGAGCAGCAGAGTCACTTCTGAAGTGTCTTCCTTAGGCCTTTTAAATTATAAATAACACTATAGTCTCGGAATATCTGGCTACTAAATTAGAAATTAAATCTGCTTTTAATTTTGGCAGTGGCTGGAAGGTACAGTAAGAGGTTTGTGTTGGACTCTCCTGTTTATAAGTCTGCAAGGACACATTGGTATAGAAGATTACTTTGGAGAATGGAGATGCTTCCTTTTAATTGAACCTCATTTTTCTTGCTGTGGTTTATAAATACCTAAACTCAGATTTGATGCTAATTGTAGTCTTTATTTAACCTACAAAAACTTCCCCCTCCTACCCCCATTGGCTGCCACCCTTTTCTTTAAAATCATGAACAATTAGGGGGCAGGCATGACATTTCCTCTGTTTGTTCTGCCTCTGAGATATGGCCAATGTCAGTCTCCCTCTTTGTATTCCACTTAATGCTTGTAACTGCTTAATGTTATAGCTAGGTCTTTTGATGTAGATAGTATTTTTCTGAAACTATATTTCAGCACTGTCTTCATCCCACAATAAAGCACAGCATACAGAGTTGAAGCCAAGGATTTTTATCCTAAGTGAAAAGAAAGCAGGTAGAACTGAAAGTGTTCAGTAGTCTCATTTCAAGATTTTATCACCCTGTCTTGTTGGCAGCAACAGTGTCCTCAGCTGTGTTAGTTCTTGGAGTCAAGATTTGCAGAGAAGGAAAAGCATCATTTTAGCTATGGTTTGGAATTTGTATTGGAGTCTAAATAGAGGATTTCCTCCCTTTCATTTTGGAATCTCTGGTATGTTGGTTCCTGTTTGCTCAGGGAACTGAATCAATATGGTAAAGAAACGGAGTGTTTTAAGTTAAATGTTTAGAACTTTCTATTATAAGAAAACTTTTTTAGTGCTGTAATCAAGAAATGGATATAAGCTAGACAAATGTATTCAACAGAAGCCCTCTCCCTGCTCCATTCCTGTGTAAAATCTGTCCTAAATGAAGTCTCAAGAATTTTTCTACAAGAAAAATAGGCTGCATTTTACCTGGTAATCCGGCCAACACTTTATCAAATAATGGATTTTAAGAATAGATACTCTGTAGTGACATTACAAACAGGAAAAATAAAATGTTTGAATAAAGATATGTTAATTTTTGCTTTTGCTGTCATGCTTTGCGTCTTGAGTATTCTGTCTAGCAAGTTACTGTTTTTCTCTTGCCATTTGTATAAATGGCAAAAAGGTGATTGACTGTTTGATTATTTGTTTGTGTGTTTGTATTTTGGAGGGGGGGATTTTTTCAGGGTTGGTTTGTTGGTTTTTTGGGGTTTTTTTTTTTTTTTGACTCAGTGCTTCAGTTGTTTCATACCATAGTCAATCCTTTCCAGATTGTTGTAGTAGTAGATTTAAAAATAAATCAAAACAAGACACCATCATCAACAAAAACCCCGTGACTTTGAGATTTATGTCAATATATAAGCAAGACTAAAATTATTAATCCATCTATGGTTGGGGGGGTAGTGGGCAGAGAGGACAGCTGCTGACCTGTGGAAGGAAGGGAGAGGCAAAAGAAACAGCCACAGATGTTAATGCTTAGTTTAAGTTTCTCTGTTAAACACACTGCTCCACTCTTATAAAATATTAAAATAACTGTCTTCTCTACAGAGTATTCTCCTTTAACAAGTTGTAAGGGAGTTGCTGCTGATATCCTGATGGTGGGATAAGGGTAAATAGGTATAATAAAAAAAGATATAATTATTTTGTTTTTTCCAAATTTTGAATTAGTGATACACAAAGCTCATAAAATGTTTTCTAAATAATTGAGAATGGCCTGATATATCAAAGGAACTTGGTGATGGCTGAGTAATAAACACATATTCTTAAGCAGTTTGAGTTTCTGACGTAATTAATTTTATTTTCCTGTCAGTGGGAGACAAAAAAAATGCAAAAGTTTGGAGCAAATAAACATTTTTCTGGGAAACCAGTTCCCTTCTGTACTGGCAAATAATGGTGGACAACAGAGTGGAAGCAGCACCTGGAAGATATAGGTGTGTACTTCAGAAGGCTGTAATTTAACATCATTAGAAACTAAAAGATGACTGAACATGAGCTCCAAGTCACTTTCCTATGAGAGGGATAACTTGTAAGAAAGACAGATGACATTTTCCTTTTTAAGTAAGCCAAAACAGAATACTGCTTCCTACTCTTGCGCGTGTATTAATGATAAATAATATTTATCAATAAATATTGAAGCACTATTGAGAGAGAATTTGAGGAAAAGCAAAAGTTTTTCTTTCAGGTTAACTGCAACTGGTGCTTTGTCTACCTGGGGTACTTTTTAAAAAAAAAAAAAATTAAAGGCAGTTCTAATACTTGACAAAACTAATGAAGCTGAATTCTGTCTGTGGTATGATTGTTTTAATCCAAGGTAGCTGTCTTAGTAATGCAAATCACAAAACTTCCTCCAGATATACTCCTCTACGGGGTCAAGCTAAATAAGGCAATTGTGAAAATGTACAGAATGGGGAGAAGGAGAACTGAAGTTCTTTATTTAGATATAGTACTCTTTTGAATTACATGCTCTTTTCAAAGGGAATCACTTTTCAGGTGAGTGAAAGAGGGCAAAGTTACAAGGATAGTGAGGGGGAAACCTAAGTCATTGTTCTCATGGTTATGTCAGTGAGTTTTAGCTCAGAACTGCGTGTTTGTGTGTTATACCTTGGCATGAAGCTGCTGCTACTTAAATGAAAGTGTATGGGCTGAAGGGGGCAGGTAATGGAGAAGGCTGGCCTGTTGGTTGGGGCATAAATCAGTGTGCAGGATCTATCTTTCAGTCCTTACTTGTCCATAATTTCTTTTCAATGCTATTTTAGTTTCTGAGACTCCTCATACAGTTTATGTAATAGTCCTCATAGATCAAGAAATACCAACTCAAAATGTAAGTTGTATAACTTCAGAATGGGAACAGAATTTATATGACAACTAGGTAAGTGTTCAGAGGCAAATGCAGAAACAGGAATTGAACTCTTGAGTTGTTATCAAGTCTGTTTAACAACTGGGAAGAGTAAATGTAATTATTACAACACCAAAAAATAAAAGAAGGTAGTTTCATTTTAATGCTGTGTCTGACGGTACAGTGCCCAGCCTCATTAAATGTAATCTTATTCTTTGGATTTCCCTAGTTACATTTTAAAGACCATTTATTAAATTTTGCAATCTTTTAAGAATTGAAATCAGCAGTTCTGAACCTACTTTCACATTAGTTTTGATTTTAAAAGCAACGTTAATGGGCTAAACTCCACACTGTTTAGAATGTGCAGTTGGCTTTTTTACTTCACCTTTCAGTTGTTTTCTCTGCTAAGAATATTAAATTAAAAAACCTAGGAGGATACATGAATCTTCCTTGCTGATGCTTGTTACTTAACAGGATCTTAAATAGGAGCAGGGGTGAGGCCTGATCTTACATAAGAAGCTAAATAACAGGTGTTTTGGACTTCAATAAAACAGCTTGAACTACCGTAATTCAGATGTGGTCCTTGTATAGTAAACCATAAAGTGAAGGGTGATGGAAGTTGACTTTTGGGCACATAGATATTTTGAAGATTTCAACATACACTTCTGCTGACTTTCTTAGGTGGTTTAACAAAACTGTGTTTCGCAGAGCCTCAAGGTTCTTTTTTTCTTGCAATGCCTCCAGCAGTTGTAGTGTTTAAAGCTATGTGTCATTTCATTGTAGTGAAAATACACATAAATACCCTGTCCTTCAAAACACTGTGCAGCACTCTTATCCTGTGCCTAACTGAGGATATGATGGCAAAGAAGGGAGGAAGCAAAACTTAATTTGCATGCACCCAGAATCTTCCAAATTCCTTAACACATAGTTAGAGGATTTCATCTAAAGGATAACCTTTCACATTGAGATGAAAAGTAGAGCAGTAACTATGAATCAGATGAGCAATCTTGATAAGCATTTCCCTGTTTCATTTGAATTTTTTCTATTCCTGTAAGGAGTATTCATCTGCTGTTTCTGGTATGCATCCAGAGGTAGGAATAAAACAGTCTTTATGGCTTAGAAAAATATCAAACCAAAAGTGAATTTATTTAGAAGTAGTTTCACTTTTATCTTTGAGAAGATGAACTGATAAAAAGCTTATACATTCCTAAACTGGAAAAAGCTGCAGCAGATCAGAGGAGGGGAGAGCAAATATAAGCAAAAGGTGGTTTTAGGTGGCTTATTATGAGGTCATTGATGTGGTGACAGTCTGCATTACAGTGTTTTTATTAAGATTTTCCTTCAGCGTTGTTTGGGGTGTTTTTCTTATTTTAAATTCAGGGTTTAACAGCATGGTAGCTAGTTATATGGATTCCCAGTTATCCTGTTATAAGTGGCTACATATGCCCCTTGCATCAGGTGTAATTATTACAGTTTGCCAAAGTCTTGTGAAGCCCCTCTTGAGATTTAGTACTGTTGTGTTCTAGCGCTGAGTAAAAGAACAAATAAAAAGTGCTTTGTTAAAATTTTTTAACTAAAAATGATTAAATTTTAGTAAAATGTCCCAAATACAGTAGACTTTAAGAAAAAAAGAAAAAGCCATGTAGCTAAAGCCCTAGAATTGGATTACTTCTTAAACAGAAACGTGGAAAGGGCAAGATAAAAAAGACTACTGAAGGAACAAAGAGTCCAAGGGGAAAGGAAATATACCTGCTTTTGTGGAACAGACTTTCATTTGAAAAGAACATACAAATACAGGAGTTAATATGACCACATACAAGAATAGGGGAATCAAGAAATTAGTATGATGGAGAGTGTACCAAACCTATCAAAAACTTTTTAATACAACCTGCGCATATACTGCTGTTCCCTTTCCCAGCTGTAGAGTAAGTACTTCTCATATCTTCAGACCCACCAAGTGGTGCATTTGAAAGCAGTAGTCAAAATGTCAGCTTCCATTTATTACATACTTGTTCGTGTGTTGGTTGTTCTTCTAACACATAGTCTGAGTTCAAATTTTTTGAAAACATACTTGCCGTCTCTGATCACCTAGAGGATGTGAGGAGGGAAGGAGGAGATAGGTGGTTTTGAGACGATGTTGAATTCAACTCCAAGGCTTATGGAGATAAAGCTTTTGGAAAAACAATAGCCAATGTATAGCTAAACCTGTCTGACCTCAATTTGTATTGTATAACTGTTCAATTACTATATCTGTTCAAAATTAACCTAGATTAACTTTGCATTAAAACTTCTGTAAATCTTCACCTCATGATTTTCTCTAGGCTGAGTGCAACATAGAATATCTATTGCTTCCACAGTGACAGGGACCACATGGCTACTTACGAGTTTCTGAATGGAAGAAGCTCTTATAATGCACAGCTGTGCTGCTGCTGCTGAGGAGCAGGATGAAGAAAGGCTATATCTGGTCATGAGGAAAAGTCCTTCTATATTCCCTGAGTACCTCTAAGTGTGTATAAGGTGCACAGTGTTGGAAGCTTCCCATGGAATGTATCCATTTAATTATTACTCTGTTTTATACATGACAAAGAATTTTGCAGCCTGCACTGTTCATATGTGGCAGCTCTCTAATGCGTAGATAGCCTTTAAGATGTTTCAGACACTAAGTAGTTTACAGTGATAAAACATTAGGGAAAACTAAATGATTTAAGATTTGTGAGCAGCTGAAAGGTAGCTGCTCTTTAAGAAGATTTTAAATAAAAGGTTGTGAAGACAGTCTAAAGACTTCCTTTGGACTTAATAATCCTGTTTTTAAATCTGAGTAAACTTGTAGAGACACTTAAAATAACATCCTGGAATTAATTCACAGAGTATCATTTTTTGAATTGCTCAGTAGTGGTAATTGCTCTTTACCTTTCAATTCCTTTGACTTTATAAAATAGTTAGTAGGGTAACTCAATAAAAACGTTGCCATAGACCCTTGGCCCATATTAGACTTCCCTGGTTTCGACAAGACAGTACAACGTCCTACTTCTAGTTCCATTGCGCTCCCCCCATCCTGGGGGAGGGGTGTAAATGACTGTTAAGCCCACAGAAAATTACTCAGCAATTCAAGTTCCTCTCTTCCCTTGGGATCTTGCATTCCATCTCATGTTTGCTGTGGCCAAGACCACTGTGAACTGTCACATCACTGGTTAACTCTTCCTTATGATGAGTAGCAGCTAGTCAGTGCCTCCCCTGATGAACTTGTCCACCACCTCAGGCAGGTTTGTCCTCCAGACACCACAGAATCTCCTGGGTTGCTTGTGCACTGGCATGTTGCATTCCCAGCATATATCTTGGTTATTGTACAGCCTTTTTTCTTTTCTTCCTTTTTTCCTTTTTTTTTTCTTTTTTTGTTAACAGTGGTGGTGGTGGTTTTTTGGGTATTTTTGTTTTTTGAAGACTTCATCTTCAAAAGATTGGCAGTCTGTACAGATGTTCACTATGATGTTCACCTGGTTGAATCCTGACCTGTAGATTTTCAACTATCCTGTAGCCTATTCCACACTAAGGCTCCATTTGTTCAAGGTAAAGTCTAAGCACTGGCCTTGACTTTCTCACTTCTCCTTTCTTAAAAGCTAGTATCCACCCACTGCAGTTGTGCAGTTGTGTGAACTGTCTCACCAATAAGATTGTTACATGCTCTGCTTTATAATCCCTGGTCCTTGCTTCCTGTGCTGAATGCGTTCATATACAGCCACTTAAGGTCCTTGCTTATGCCACTTACTCAGGGGGACTGTAAGGTCCTTGTTGTGCGCATTTGCCTTCTCTGCCATTCTCTTCTTTTCTAGGCTCCAGTCTCCACTTTCCTGACAAACCAGTTTGAAGACCTCATTATGAGGCAAGCCCGTTGGCAACGATTATTTGCATTATCAACTAGATCCTGTCTTTCTCAAGCACTGTTTCTCAGAGGATGTTAACGTGTTAAGAGCGGAAGTCCTGCTTGCAGCCATGTAGTCAGATGTTGATCCCACAGGACATTTGTTTGCCCTAGGAAAGCCTTCACCCTGATCAGCACCTGGGCTCTGTTACTTATTACATTGACACCTGGTGTCATTCACCATTGCCCCTGTGCTCCTGTAGTTAGCTCTAGTCTGCTGAAGATCACTTTTGGCAGTATCGTGGCCAGGTAGATGGACAACAGATGATATTTGCAATGTCCAAATGCACCATAAGAGTTTCTCTCAACATTCCGGATTTGTACCAGAGACAAATAGCTGAATGTTTAAGACATCCAGTCTAGCTGCTGGACAGAAGCTCCATGGAAGTCTGCAATTACTGTCATCTGTTGCTTCCTTTTTGTGGCCTTGGCTGTGACCCATGGATCAGGCTTATATGCCAAACCTGATAGAACTTGTTCCTGGGCTGTTTGCCTTTTTGGTACCTGAATAGCTGCTGGTGGAAAAAGAGAGCCCCCTTCCTGTTGCTGGAGGTCACAGCTTCAGCCTTCCTCCTGTGGGGAGTTCCTGTCCCATCCCAGCCCTGAGTGAGGAAAGCAGTGGAGCTGTGGGAGGAAAGGGGGGAGGGAGAGTTTTAATACAGGGGGAAAAACCCTGTGTCCAGCTTTATTCAGAAATGCGAACTATGGAAACTTGTAACTGAGTTAAGAGACTAGCTGTATCACAAACTTCTACTTATGAAGACTGTTGGAGGAACCTATCTTGGATTATAAAGGTGTCGGGTAATAAAGAAAGCTGATCCTTTCTACATGACGATATGATCAATTTATTAGAAAAAGGAGGAATTTGACAGATTGGAGTATTGCAAGTTAATAGAGCCAAGTGTTGCTTTTCAGTTTGGAGCTAGAAAGTGTCAGATCTCAAGTAACGGTTTTGAAAGGCAGTTTGGAGTCAAAGAGACAGTCAACAATCAAGAGACAGAAAATCCTGTAAAAATTACTTTAATACAGATTTTTTCCATTAGTGAATCATAAGAAATACAAGCAAAGTGTATTTCTGACTGGTTTCTGTAGGCTCTTACGGTTCTGGAGAGTTCCAAAGCTGCTACTAGTGTTTGCATAAGCATACTGACTCAAGAAGAAAAACAAAGGTTTATTGAACTGCTTGTTGTCCAGATGGTTACATTTTAGGAATCGATGCCAGCATTCATTCCTCAGGTACTAGAAACTAAGACATACCTTCATGTTTAGATTAAGCTAAAATTGTATCAATTCTGCTGAAAGGCAGTAGAAGTACCTTGTGGAGCATGGAAGTAACACAGGTGTTTCCTGAGGAAATTTTAGCGTAAGGTCTGGAAAAGGATTCTCTTGATGTTAGGTTGTACAAGTAAATGTTCTTTTAAAAAAAAACATCCAGTATCCAAAGATGAGGAAGCAAATGATCATTCAGGGTAACTGTTGTGGAGAAGTTCTGTAAGACTTGGAAGAGAAGCAGGACTTTGGATGGGTTAGGATGGGAACTGAGTTTGGTGAATTAGCAGAGAAGCAGTCTGGTGTGCACTTTCCTCAGGGTAAGAAAAAAAACCCCAACAAACCAACAAAAACACCCTACAACCCCGACAGTGTACTAATAGCCATCTTTAATACAGGCTGTATGGAAGTCTGGAAATAGCATTTTCCCTGCTGTTTCACAGAGCTGGGGTGTCTGTGCTTATGGTTTTGCTTAGGCAGGAGCAGGCAGTAGGGCGGGCAGATAAGGGCAAAAGTAAAGGCAGAAACAAGTAACATCCTCCACGGGATGGGAGGGGTGGTAGGTGTCCAAAGAGCAGGGAGGTTTTGGGTGCTGACTGGGATGGTAAACAAACTTCCTGTTTGATTGACAAAGTCGTAAGAAATAGGAGTTGATATTTGCTCTTTTGAAATAAGCAGAGTTGTCACCAAGAGCTGCTTCATTCATTTCTTTACCCGGTGACAGTAACTTGCCAGAACCTAACTATCTGCTGACCTGAAATGGCTTACAGTGTGTAACATTAATGGTCACAGCAATACATGTGTTTTGTATTTCCAGTCTGTTGTGTTTGGAGAATTGCTGTCTTAACTTCAGGCTTCAATTCTCTTGCTTTTTTTGTCCCTAACCCTTTGAAGCCAGAAGAACAGGGAATTTGTGCAATGCTAATATGATGTGAATTTATATTACATTGAATCTAAGAATCAGTGGATGATGCTTTAAGATAAATTTTAGTGTGTGCCTGGGCCTTGATCTTTTTGCTTTCTAGTTCTTGTACACTGTTTAAAAGATATATGTATATATAGTCATGAGAAGACAGTGGTTTTGTCATTTAATTTGTGTTGTCTCATAGTACTATATTTATTACAAAGAAAAGTGAAAAATAAAATCCATATAGCTCAAGATATAAAGATATAAGTAAATTTATAGCTCAAATAGCAGATTTATAGAGATTATAATTGACTTTCACAATATAGTTAATATATTAAAATTATTTTACATACAAATGACAAATTTACAAATTACAAATTTACATACAAAAATTATTTTATATACAAATTGTAACAAAATCTGACTTGTCAAACTGAACAGCTCCTATGTGTTAAGATAACTTCCCTTGTCTGCTTTAGATATGGTACATATTTATTCTTCCATATACTACTGTACATACAACCAAAAAGTAAATATAACTTTTGATGAGAGGACAGGATGTTGTGTTGTCTTAAAAGGCATCATATGATGAGCAAATTTTGTGATTCTGAATGTTCTTTGTTGATGGTAGCTGTTTCCTGAAGATTTTGGTATCTTCTATGTGGTGTGATGATAGAATAGTCTTGCAAAGTTCTGTAAAATAAATAGCTACATAAATTATACAGATAGGCCTTTAGTATAAGGAAGGAGAACCTTCAAATGCTGCTTTGAATTATCCTCTTATTTTCAATTAAGCTTATTATTTGGAAGGAGAAAGGGGGACACTTGGAAACTGTTTCTATATTGAACAAAACTTCTGTTATATTGATGCTCTTAATTCTCACCATATTTCATTATTTGTCATGCTTTTTTTTTTTTTTTCCCCCAATCATTTGATTTGCTCTGTGTCTCATCTCCCTTATTGAAGTATGTGATTTTTACCAAATACCTAAACAGACTAGCTGGTAAATCTGTAAAATAATTGGATTTATCTAATCCTCAATTTTAAAACATTTTTGTACAGATACAGAGGACTAGAAAGCACTGTCATGGTATCAGAAGCAAAAGAAGCTTGTTTTTTTCCATTTGTAGTAATATTAGTCTGCTCAGGTTATGTAGTTTCAGGAGATCATAAATGAGAAGTTTCTGATCTTGAAGTTTTCCTTTTTTTTCTTTTTATTTTTTCCTCTCTCTGTGCATGACTGATTCTCAGGGTAAGAGAGAAACTCCTTCACTTGCATAGAGCTGAAGCTAATCCTCCCACCTTTAAGATTCTGTGGTAGTTATTTTAAGTCTAATGAGGTTGTTGGGGCATGGCTTAATAGGCTGATTGTGGGCAGATGGCAGTTGTCTTATTTTTATCTTCTAATGCTGTTGAGTAGTACTATAGTGGAAGGAGTAAATATTTGTGTGATAAATGTAACAATTTTTGGAATTGCTCTCAGATTTTAAGGATACTTGTTGCCAGTTCTTTGGAATTTGCTTTCTTTTAAGAAACTTTTGATTTACTGTTTTAAATGTTTCTTTTGTCTCCAGGTTTTGAAAGTATTTTAGAAGGGCTTTATGGACCAAGGCTACGAAGAGACCTCAGTTTATTTGAAGGTAAATGAGCCAGCTTTTAGTGCAATGACCTTAACTTACTGGTTTTTCTTTTAGCTAAAGGTAGTTTAAAATATACATTGAATTTGAAAAAGGAAATCTTCCAGTGCTTTTCTTTCCAATGTTCATTTAATCATTTTTCTTGTCAATACTGTGCATAAGCAAAACATTAAGTAGAATGAAACCTAGGTTTTGTTCCCATACAGGGGAATTTGGATTAGCTAAGCTTTTCTGAAAAGCTCTCATGAGACTTACTGTTCTTGAATAGTGCATCTCCTACTTGGTTTTTGAGCATCTTTTAGAAAGGGAAGACAAGCTGTTCAGCTTCCTATTGGCATTAATTGGTGAAAGGAAGGTAGTGGATGCTAGTTTGGTCTTGTAGTGGTCAAGAAAGTTTAAGCTTTTTATATATTCATATGTTTTTATATCTCTACTATATATAAATAAAACTTTTTATTTTAATAATACTTTATATATATATAAAGTCATATCTTTGTTTAAGGGTGTGTGTGTGTGTATATATACATACACACCTTTTCCATTACCCTTATAAGACCTAGCATTAGTCCAAATGGGTTTGGTTTTGCTGGAATAGTTGTCAATAACACCTAAGTCCTTAGTTAAGTATGGAATGATTTGTCTGTCTGACAACCTGAGGATTATCCAGCAAAAAATTGCTTTGAAGGGTTGAAAGAAGTGTTTTGCCAAGTTCATTTTATGACTTAAAAAAATGTTCTTTCTGTTATCGAACCTTCAAAACGTTCCATCTCATTTCTTTACAATTTATTGTCTGATAGTGTAATTTGTAAAGCATATTGCTTATATAGTGCTAGTACGTGAGGCAGAGTGGCATGGATTGTATATCTTTGCTTAGAATACTTCCGGTTATGGTTTTGTCCTCTTCATAATATGCAAATTCCTTGGCCTCTATCATATACATAACAGAGTATTTTCATGAGGAAAGGGGGAACTTGAAATACTACTTTGCTGATGTTTTCAGAATAGCTTTTCTTGTCTCAAGCTAGACATGCCACTAATAAGACACAAAACCATTTAAGAAATACATACATTTGAATTAAAGCTTGTTTTCATGACTAATGCTCCCTTCTGCTGTGATAAGCACATTTGAAAAGGAAACAGGGTATTGTTATAAGTGTACACTATCTTGTTTTTTTTTTTTCTGGTTGTAATTCCAATAGGTTGTATGTATTGGGCTTTACCCTGATTAGTGGTTAAAGTTTTATTTTTCATATCAAAGGGTTTTCTTTTTTTTTTTTTTTTTTGCTTTTGGGTAAGAAGGCAGAAAGTACTGAGCTAATGAGGTAGTGACCAAAGTCTAAATGCTACAGTTAAAGGAGGCTGATATGCTACACAGTAAAATGTGTATTGCTCCTTAAGAGTTCATGTATGCAGATATTTGAGCTGTCTTATGGGTAAAGTTTTAACTTTATTTGCCTTACACTGTTGAAGATTTCTTACCTATTTAAAATCTGGTATTTCCTTTGCTTGCATATCTTAGCTATTTGATACCCTTGTGACTTTGTCTTGCAAATTAAATTTGTGTTTATCTAAAATGCAGAGCTTCAGAGCTTCTTTTCTTTTTTTAATTTCTGAAATTTTTTGTCAGTAATGTGCAAGAGTTCTTTAACAATTAAAGCCTATTTCCATGTTTGATGCATCTATAAAATTGATTTTAGTTCTGGAGACAACTGCAGATGAGAGAGTGTGGTATGTTGGGATTCCCACCTTATCTTACTAGTTTTGGTCCATTTTATAGATAAAGTATCTGTAACTTCAATAATGCCATATGAAATTGTTCATACTGGCACAGTAGAGGTCAACTTTATCATTAGTATAGTATGCAGGGCTATTTCTGATTTGAGATCTGAATTTTGTTGTAAAGGTTAATACAGAACTCTCAAGTTAAATTTGTACAAATAAGTGCCACTTTTCACTTTACGTATAATGAAACTAAGATACAAAGTAAATCATTTGCTTTAGTTAAAAGATACGGCTGGTAGAATTAGAACTTATGTTTTTAAACTCTAAGCAATGTGCTTGAATTAGTGCATCTTTTAACTGTTCATTTTCCTCATCATAACCACTAAACTAATATTGTCAACATGCAATATTATGGCTCATTAGCAGCAAGAGTATGTTTTCTCAAACACACCTCAAGAAATTATGTGGCTTTCTTGTGCAGAAATATGTGAGAACTGGCTTAAATATATGCTGCTTACCTACAATGATATTTTTTTCACTTATATTGTTGGCTTTATCTATTGTGACATGAAAAAGTCAATACTGTGCATAAAACATAACATGATTGATATATTTCCTCCTTAGTTCTGTCTTGAAATGGTATTTGATCTATAGATTAAATTATTGTATTGAATGCTCTTAAAGTTATTTGAGTGAATAATAAATTGTAATGACAAATTTAAATAGTAAAAGGTACACTTCAATTTTACTAGATTATTAAAGATTATTTTCAAAGAAAATACCTTGTAAACTTTTTTTGTATCTAGAAATTCTTGTATATGTAGGTTTTACTTTGGACTTGCTTAATGGTTCTTGTCACCATTATTCAGCACCAGGTTTTTCTCCTGACTGCTTGGATTCTGCAGCATCTAGTTGCAAAGGTGTCAAGTTCTATGTCTTGGCATCTGACCTTGGTTCATGCTCTGAACTGAAGCTTCTTATGTCATTGAATCTTTAGAGCTTTCTAATCCTTTCCTTATACCCATTTTCAGCTAAGTAGACTCATATATAAATTGTTATTCTTTGCATTCTACTTATGGATAGTTAGATAAACTTAAAAAGCTTTTTCTCTAATCAGGTGGAATGTGTGTACTTTCTTTTTGGGGGGTTTATGTGCTGGAGTTCTATTCTCTTAACCACTGAGGAAAAGCTATGTCTTGTTGGAGAAAACCAGCTCTCATTGTTCTTTCTCTGCCAGGAAAAAATCCTCTTTATACAGGATGAAAGGTTTTATTTTTCCTTATGTTGTTTTGGAGTGTTTCTAGTAGTGAAAAATTACATTAGAAACACAAATCTAATAGAATTGGAGTTTTTATGAAATTAAAAATATGAAGGACATGATAAACACTTCAGCTATTTCAATGTACTTATTAGGAAGCAGTAGTGCTATATAAAAAAGAAAGGGGGTGATATGTTCAAAATTGTCACAAATAGCTGGAAAATCTTTTGGGATGATATTATCATGAGAAAATACTGGAAAGAAAGGGGGTTGAATTTTTAAGCTATTTTGTATTTAGATTTACTAGACAATTAGCAATTAGTTCATACTCTAAGATGTAAACATGGAATCTGTTCCCTACTACAGATGTGTGAATTACTTTACTTAATTTGGCATTACGCCTTGGCAAAAGTGGTTTGGGAAAACAAAAATTTGAGTGTCTTAAGAAATGAAAAACGATTTTTTTTTTAAGTTCACCATTTTATTCTTAATAAACAGAAATAAATTGAATAGCTTTGAGCTAAATGGTTTTGGTTTCAAGTAATAATCTGCATTGTGTTTAGTATTAAAATGCTATTTGCACAGCCTAAGCAACTTTTTCTCATGGGCTGGCAAGAGTTATACGTTGTCTGCAAATCTTTCATTATCTAACCTCAAGCAAGATAAAATGGGGAGGGAAGATGATCATCATCCTAAATTCAGTGCAGCCAAGGAAAGTTTGTTCTTAAAAGTGCTGTTGTATGTGCCTGTGATTTTTCTGAAAGTATGGTTGCCTATCTGTAGTTAAAAACTTCTTACTGACCTCAGTACGTTTCCTGTGGTGGTGACCTGACTCTTGGCTGTCTGGCATTTGATATATCGTGTATATATCTGCTATCTGATGTCAGTTTTGCTTAGCTCACTGGCAGACTTAAAATGTTGTTCATGATTTATACTACTTTGAATGAAGGGTTTAGTGTTATGTAGAGCTTTTTCTCAGGGTTTGCTTTTTTGGCAATACACAAGGTTTACTCTCTAGTTTGACTTTTACTAGTGGAAATACAAGATTCCAAGGCAAAAGAGTTTCTCCAAAAGTCTAAAACCTGCCTTAGAGTTAGGTGTAGAATCCCAAAGTTCATAAATAGATTTTTCGTGGTTGCAAGGAAAACAATAAACTTGCTATGAAGGAACATTGTTATTTTTTTCATCTGTGGACTTCTTAAAGGAATAGCTCTAACAGGCTGGGACAACTAGATTAATTGCGCAAAAATGACTCATTATCTCTTGTTACTGTTCAGCCAAGAAAAATACTATGTCTATTTGTGATCGTCAGCTGTCCAACCTGTAAAAACTGTTGGTTTGCATCCCTGAAAGCATATAACACATTAATACAAAATTCTGTTCTAAATTAATATCTTAGCACTGAGTAAACTAGATTTAAGTAATAATATGGAGTTACTTCCATTATATTTGTGCTCAACTGAAGAACCTTTTCTTTTCAGAGTAATTTTATTCTGATTTTGCCTTTTTAATAATATCCTTGAGAAGAAATAAAAGGACACCAGTGGAGGGAGGAGGGTGGAGGACAGTGGGCAGTGGGAAACAACCCTGCAGACAGCAAAGTCAGAGAAGGAAGAGGGGAGAGGTGCTTCAGTCACTGGAGGAGAGATTCCCCTGCAGCCCATGCAGAGGACCATGGTGAAGCACATACAACCTGCAGCCCATGGAGGACCGTGTCAGAACAGATGTCCACACTGCAGCCCATGGAGGACCCACTGGAACAGGTTGAGATTTCCTGAAGGAAGCTACAGCCCATGGAGATCCCATGCTGGAGCAGGCCTCTGTCAGGAATTGCAGCTACACAGAGGAGCCCATGCAGGAGCAGGTTTTCTGCAAGGAACTATGGTTCTGTGGAGCAGTCTCTTCCTGAAGGACTGTGCCCTGTGGAAAAGACACGTACTAGAGCAGTTCATGAAGAGCTGCAGTTGTGGGAAGAACACTGGAGCAGTGTATGAAGGCCTGTAGCCCATGGGAAGGACCCCAAGCTGGAAAAAGGGGAAAAAGAGATGGAAGTGGCAGAGAGGAACTGTTATGAACTAAGGGCAGCCCATTTCCCATTCTCCTTGCACTCTTTGGGGTGGGGGAGGAGATAGAAGAGTTGGAAATGAAGGAGTGAAGCTGAAGCCTGGGAAGAAGGGGTGGTAAGGTGGTTTAGTGTTTTCCCTTCCTTATTATGCAAATCTGTTTTTATTGGCTATAAATGAAATTGATTTTCCCCAAGTTGAGTCTGACTTCCCTGTGACAGTAATTGGTAAGTGATCTCCCTGTCGTTATCATGATCCACAAGTTTTACCCCCTTACTTTCTCCCCTACCATCTTATTTCCTCACCCCTGCCCTATTGAGGAGGGGGAGTGAGAGCATCTCTGGCTTGGATGGTTGGCAGCCAACCAAGATCAGGCTACCATCATGTGCTGTTGAAAGTAGATTATCTGAAGAACCTCCCGAAACAGAACTGTGATTGTGATTTAGTGGTACGGAGAAAAGGAGGAAACATACCTGGTAATTAATAATGGGAGGTACAAAAATTGTTTAGGTTGTAAACACATGAACTGGAAATGAACAGGATTGAGAAAACCTTGGTGTTGTAGTTAATTGTGTTTGTATTCACGTGCCAAAACACTGCAGCTCTGATAAAGACTGCTGCATAAGTAGGATACTGTAGGAAAGGTACTGCCTGCAGTGTAAGGAAGTCTGGTGTAAAGGCAGAAGACATCATCTTGAGATCTTGATCCCCATGTCCAGGAAACAGGTGTTCAAGTGAGACTTGTGCAGAAGAGATGGAATTGAATCTCATGAGGAAAACCAGGGGGACTAGATTAGCCACAAAATGAAGTGTAAAGGGGATAATTATAGTCTCTGTAAATGCATCAAGGTGCTAAATACCTAAACAGTTACTGTTCATGGGTACAAGAATAATATTGCCACAAAAGCAAACTGGAATAAGTTGCCCTGTGCAATTTTAAGCAAGAAATTATAAGCTTAGTTTTAACTGTTAGCACAGTTGGTTTGGGAAAAGTTTTACAGTAACGTGTTCGTGAAGAGAAAGGTGTTGGTTGAAAACTTTTAATTTTTGAAATGGAGCTTAGTAACTTCTTTTTAAAAAGTAGATGATGTGTCTGCATTCAGTAGAAGACTGGACTTGATATAGGCAATATAAGTTTAAGTCCTGCATTCCCTCTAGACGAAAGTACGTGTTCTGATTAAACATATAAAAGTATTTTCCTAGATAAATCAAGTGCTATAAGTGAGTATAAGTCTTTGATTTATTTATATTGATAGAATCAAATCAATTAAAATAAGTCCAATGCATGTAGCTCACACGAGGAGGAGTCCATATCCTAATTCCTAGCTTAGTTTGCTACAAGTTTGCACACTTCACTAAAAAGAATGATGTCTGCAATTTAGAGCTTTCTTTGCAGTATTCAGATGCCTCCAGTAATTATGACAGGTCATCAATTGAATTGCATGACTTTACCTTTCCTTTTAAGAAAGGTGCTCTCTGCTATTTGTAGGTTGAGCTGTACAAGCCAGCCAAAAATTTGAAAACATATGAAGAATTGAATACAACTGAATGCATTGTACCAATAAATACATATAATATTACTGATGGAATTTATTTAAGAGAATTTTAGGATGTGTATTTTGTTCTCAAAATTCGTTTTTGTTTGTTTAAAACATCTGGCTTTCTTTTCTTCCTTTAAGACTGTGAGCCAGAAGAGCTAACTGACTGGTCTATGGATGAGAAATGTTCCTTTTGTAATTTACACAAAGAAACAGCCAGTGTAAGTATGAGCATTATATTAAGCGTTACTCCCCAACACTCTTGTTTTAGTATGAAAGTAAGAATCAGAGAACTGAATTTTGTGAATAAGTTAATTCTGAATTTTGTCTCAAGATTGTGTGATTTTAGGGATTCTATTCCATTCCATAGCTCAATAATTTAATTGTATTTTATACTACTGGCAGACTAACTTCTGAAAGATGTTATGATCTTCATATGTTTTCTAGGATCGTGCATCAGTTTTTGGTTCTTCACAGTCAACGCCTACAGAGGAACTGTCATCTCAGGGCCAGTCCAACACTGATAAGATTGAATGCCAAGCAGAAAACTATCTAAATGCACTCTTTCGAAAGAAAGGTAATAAAAGCATGTCTTTTATATTATGAAATATGACAAAAAGTCTAGAAGAATCAAATTATTTGGGGTAATTTTCATTCTTAAGTATTTTCTTATTTATGTACTGAAATAGTTGTTTCTATTGTTTCTCTTTTTTATTCCTTTGGTTTTCCGTAACCTTTTTCTTGAATTACCAAATAAAGTACTACGCTTCCTACTTGCCATTCCTCTTTGTCCTGTTTCATTATGTGTCATTGTCTCAAATCCCTGTTCATAAATTGTGTTGGATTTTCCTTTTCACCATGAGCTGTTGCTTTTTTTTTATGCCAGCCTTAGGTGTTATTCTCTGGAATTTTACGTGTTTAAACATTTTCTGTTCCTAAATTCTCACTTCTGGTTTTCAACAGGAAAACCATTTTAGGCGAGAGAATGTGTTTTGCAGATTGCAAAATAGAATTTGGGATCTTGCACAAAAGTTGCTCCTTCAAATACATTCAAGTTGGAGGTTAAAACTTCTTGTCCAAATACAGTATTTAGTAGCTCATTAATTCTTTGACTGTTCTTGCTCTTTGACACTCAGCAAGGTACAGCAGTACATGAGTGAGTGACAAGTCAGCTTAGTTCATGAAAGTTACTTGGTTGCTCACTGTTAACAGCAGCAGAAATACTCATTTTCTTCCTTAAATTCATGTGAATGAAAAAATGTGAATGAAGTTACTGTGAATGCAGTAATTACAATTTTCAGATTTTTCTTGGGTTTTGTAGGTGCATGTGGATGTCAGAATAGCTGAGTATGGCTAGGGTGACAGCTCTTTCTTGCTTTTAACAAAGAGTTAGAGTCAGACACATTCTCTTCCTTCACATAGATGGAAGAAAAAAGCAATGTTAGTTTTCTTCCTTTTACAGTGCTGTAGTGGGAGAGATTATTATGCCCTTGAACCTGGGGTGTGTAGAATCTTTTTCTGTAGAGACTTTGTGTCTACTCAGTCTACATTTTGCTTTCTTGCATTTTAAAGAATATGAAATGTAGTGCAACAGCATTTCAAGTCCATCCTTTGGACTCTTGGCTTTCTTTCAAACCAGCTATTTTCCATTTTAAATAAAATATCCAATTAAGTTGGCACCTCGCTACTTCTTAAAATCTTATTATATTTTCATCACAGGCCCAGTTGTGTGGCATCTCCCTAGGCAGGTATTTTAATTTCTTCAAATTTTATGCAAGATCTCTTCTTGGTCTGAATGTGTACAATGTTTTTCAATGTTCGCCTGCTTTGTGCTCTTGCTGCAAATGATCTCTTTTGATACTCCTTGAGAGGAACTTTTATCATGGGAGAAGTGAAACTTGGCATGACCTTACCTTAGTGGAATGAATGACTTTTAAGTGAAGCTTTTCACAAAGAATATTTGGCTTTTAGCATCTTCTTTAGGTTTGATCTGCCAGATCAGTAATGCTGGGTTAAAAAGGTTTTGTGTATTGGAAAACAAAACTTCCAGTTATTTTTGTGATTCTCTGAAGTACTTCTGTATTCTTGGGTAAGAATTTACTAAGAATATTGCTTCAGTTCAGGTTTTAGCAAAGTCTTTTAAGTTGTTCAAATTACAGGAAGTGAAAAGGGAAAAAAAGTTGTAAAGGGCATGTGAAACCAATTTATGAGGTATTCAAGTAACTGGTTTGGATTTTAGGAGGAAGATGAAGAGTTTTACTAAGAAAATCCAATCCCAAGTCTACTTTCTGAATTTTTGTAGGTTTTTGTGTTCAACTATCCACTTAGGAAGAAAGGAATTTAAAAAATTTCCAGTAATTGTTTAGCTAAGGAATAGTTCTTATACCTGGTCCTAAACCAGATGTTCTTTTGTTATCAGAAAAATGTAGAGTTCTTGGCTGACTATCTTTAAAATGGAGTAACACTTGTTTGGATTGCAAACTGTGCAAGATCTATTCTCTTACTATTGTAACTAATTTAAGCCTCTATGAACGACTTCTAAGACTAGTAAGAGTTGCATTTGTTGGTCCCGTTAACTTTTTGTTTTGAACAAATTAGTATATGGCTTTTTTAATTTGCAAACTAGTTTGAGGGGATTTGGTTGTGGGTTTAGGAGGTTTTTTTTATATATGGGAACTAGTTCAGGTGGTCTCGAAACATGCAGCCATGATATATTGTTGTCTGGAGCGTACAGCCTTCAGGCATTAACTTATCACAATTCATCTGTAGAATCTGGGACAGATGATAGAACTACTCCAAAATGGGTAAACTCTTGGGATGCTGTAAACAACAAAGTCTTCCCATTAGGAACCCAACTTCACTATGTATTAGTGAAAGACCAGTTTGGTAATCAGTTGTCTGTGGGAAAGTCCTGTGCTCAGCAGACACCTCAGCAAATCCAAAGTACTTCTTGTCATCAAACATTGATTGTTCCCATTAAACAATGTGTCTGAAACCCAGATTCTTACTTCCCCAATGTGACATCTCTCTTTACCCTTTTGGTGGTATAAGCAGAGTAGGCTGTGGTACTTTTCCACTTAATGCTGAAGTTCAACTTTTCTGTTTTGTTAAGGGAAAAACACAGTATGCTTTAAAAAATATATATTAAGTCTTTTTTTACTACTAATATTATAGAATGTGACATGTGATCATTGTTATATAGCAGAACCACAGTCGTTTAAAATCTCGATCCGACATTTTGTTCATGGACTATTAATTTTCTGTATTTCTAGTAATCCGCATTGCGTGTGCTCAGAAGCTCATTTTTCTGTGCAATATTAATGTGACCTCTTTATACAAAACCAAAGAAAAACAGTTGTGAATCAGGTTTTATCTTCAGGATATGATCCACCAAGAGAAGATTGGCACATGAGAAGCTCTTGTAGAAGTTAAGGAATTGAGGCACAAAATTATAGGGAGAATGTTTGAGATTACTTGAATCTTTCCAGATTCTCTGGGCTCCTCTGTCAGGTGTCTTCAGTGCCATGTTTCCCATCCCAATGTAATTTTCCTGAAAGCTTTTTAAAGTTCTTTACTATTTATAGATATCCTTTATGTTCTAAAATATTTCCATTCAAAAATAGGGCTTTCTTGCACCTACCGTATACCTGAATTTAACTTTGAGTTCTTCTGTTCTTTTTGTAGTTCTCTTTCAGTTGTGTAGCTGTCACAAGCTGGTTATGCTTCTTGGACAATGTATATTTAATTTAGCAAACCTATGACAATGTAATCCTGCACACATTATCTCAGACTAAAAAAAAAAAGTGTTACTTTCTGAGGTGTAGTTTTGAGTTGTGCACACTGTTTCATCCAATACCTGCAGTTCATTTTCATTAATATTTTAATTGATAATAATTTTATTAATAAGAATTAATTGATATTTATAATATTTTATTAATAATTAATAAATCTAATTTGTCCTTTTGACATCTAGGAGGTTTTCTGTAATCACTGAGAGCTCTGACACAGTTTGTGTGGTAAACTTTTATGACAGCCTTGCTATCTATCTGTCTTAAAGTTCATCAAGAAAGAATGCTTAGTGGGGTTTCAGCTGCTTGCTTAAGGAAGTAAGGCATACTTTTTGTGTTGATCACTTACCTGCCAGTGTTACTGTCTTCACTGACTCTGAATTTCTTAATCATTTCAACTACATTTAAGAGGATTCTTAGAAATATGACCGTATATAGAATAGTGAAAATTGCAACCTGAGTAGAGGAAGAAAAAAGGTAGAATGCTTATGAGAACAGAAAAGTGAACTCGGCCCTTATTCCTTTTGTATGTTGTTCAGTCAAGTTAAGTGAACTAATCATGATGCATGGCTCAGAATAAATAGTTGTATTCCAGTTTTAACGTGCTGGTGATCTGACGGTGACATGAACAATTTTACAAGTAGAACTAAGAACATTGCAGGGTCAGTTTGGTGCCTGTTGAGGCAGGGTTGTTATAAGAAAATGTGGCCTTTTTGTGAGAAGGGGAGAGATGGAGGGAATTCAGGAAACACTGAGAAGCAGTCAGATTTTCTTAGTCCTGCTCACACCACAAAATTGCAAGGTACAAGGGGGAAACCATCAGTCAAATCTGTCACCATGGACTTTGCAGTCTAGTGATCACACATAATGCTAATATACACAATATTTAAGAGTATAGACTTGAATAGTTACAAGCTGGTGCAGCACATAAAGTAAGGAAGTATTATCCTAAATGTGAGCTTTGAATTAGAATAAATCATTGCAATTAGTCATAATTACAAGATGTTTATTACTCTCCTCTCTTGCATTCTGACTGTTAGCTTGATAATCACAAGCAGAAAATATCAGATGATATCATGCAAATTCAGCCTTCTTTTATGCTAATAACATCAGGGCTGCAGTGATCTGAGATAGACTAGAGGAACATCAAGGCTAACTTTTATTCCAGACCTTTAGAGAATGTTCTACTGGGTTTGAAGTAGTATGTATGAACATGAGGTATGTTCATGATCCATGGACTAAATAGAGCTCCCTTGTATTTTATATCAACTGTGAAAAATAGGAGCTTAAACAGATGTAGGCATGTAAATTTAAAACTTTGTAAGTAGCTGTAGTCACAACTGCTAATAAAACATCTTATTAAAAAAACCTATTCAGGTCGTACCAAGTATATCTGGTGCCATCTGCTGATAATAATTAAGAAATATTTGTGGTACTAAGTTCAGAGATCTAATACCTTTCTTGCCCCAAAATGTGTTTCGTTGTGTTTAAAAATTTTGTATGACTAATTACAAATTTCTCCTGTGTAGTGGAAAATTACCACTGTGAATCACAGGATGGGTAAAGTTGGAAGGGTCCACAGTGGATCATCTGGTCCAACCTCCCTGCACAGGATTGCATCCAGACAGGTCTTGAATATCTCCAGTGAGGAAGATTCCAGAGCCTTTCTGGGCAACCTGTTCCTGTGTTTGATCACAGTAAAGAAGTGCTTCCTCATGTTCAGGTGGAACAGACTGGGGAATGAGATGCTGGAGAGCAGCACTGTGGAAAGGGACCTGGGGGTCCTGGTCAGTGGAAAGTTGAATCTGAGTCAGCAGTGCCCTGGCAGTCAGGAGGGTGAAGCATGTCCTGGAGGGCATCAGACACAGTATCACCAGGCAGGCAAGAGAGGGGATTGTCCTGCTCTACTCTGCACTGGGGCAGCCTCACCTCGAGTCCTGGGGGAGGTTTTGGGTGGCACAATATAAAAAAGATACCAAATTTTTAGAGAGTGTCCAGAGGAGGTCAGCAAAGATGGTGAAGGGGCTTTAAAGGGGAAACCATATGAGGACTGACTGAAGTCACTTGCCTTTTTCAACCTGGAGGAGACTGAGGGGAGACCTCATTGCAGTCTATTACTTCCTTTTGAGGGAACGAGGAAGGGCAGGCACTGATCTCTTCTCCCTGGTGACCAGTGACAAGACCCGAGGTCAATCTCGGTCCCAAAGCTGTATCAGGGAAGGTTTAGGTTGGTTATCAGGGGATGGCTCAGCACTGGAGCAGGTGCCCCAGGGAAGTGGTCACAGCACCAACCTGACAGAGTTCCGGAAGTGTTTGCACAATGCTCTCAGGCTAATGGAGTGACTCTTGGAGCTGTCCTGTGCAGGGCCAGGAGCTGGACTATGATGATCATTGTGGGTCCCTTTCAACTCAGGGTATTCTATGATTTTAAGACAGGGTCAAAGTCTTTGCAATGGTGCATAGCAGGATAGTGATAGATAACAAACAAGTTCAAATGGGAGGTTCTTTTTTATGTAAGGAAAAATGAAGACAGTCAAGCAGTGGAACATGCCAACCAGAGGTTGTAGAGTCTCCCATCCATGGAAGCGTTCCAGACCTAACTAGGTAAAATCCAGAGAAACCCAATTTGACCTCATAGATGACTACTTTGAACAAGCAGTTTTACTGGAGACCTCTCAGGGTACTTCCACCATGATTTACCAGTTAATGATTTACATTACAGAGCAGTCAATGTGATAGCAACACTGGTTGCATTTATGGCAGATAAATTAAGACTACCTGAGTCTAACCCTCTAGACTGAATATGCATTTAGCAACAAGAGCACTTCAGATGCACCCCGGGAGCACATCTTTCAGATTATATGCTCTAAGATACACACATCACCCCCTCATATTACCTTTTTAGAGTAAATTAACTTAAAATCTGTAAACTGCCAATAGCTGTAGCAGTTAATATATGAGGAATTCTGCCACATTTATTTTTCATAGGGACTATTTGGAAATAATTAGGAAAAAATAAAACTAATACTAAAGAAAATATTATAAGAACAAAAAAATAAATGCTTTATTATTCTAACTAGGTCAAAGGATGACTTTGCTCCTAATAGGAAAACTGACTTCTGCTGCAGGTGTCTAAAAGCAATATATGCTTGGCTATTACCAGTGTGAAGAGTCTAAAGTGGAATAGAAAGGCAGGAAAAACTTGACAGTTCTGAATTAGTTTTGTCTTGAAGTTTTATAATAATTGATGGAGGGGATGCTGATTAATAAGGAGAAATCTGTTCCAGGCTGTTGTGTTTTCCAGCTAATTGTACTCTCTGGTCTTTTGCTTCTTAAAAGTACAGATCACTTCTAACTCTCCCATTTGTACTGATGATCACCTGTTACCCAGAAGTTGTCAAAGAAGTTTTTCTTGCGTGCATGCAACAAATGAATTGCTCTATATAAGCAGAGTCTTTCCAGACCACATGTCTGGTAAACCATTCAGTTGATAATGTTTTGTATAATTCATTTAGTATGAGTTTCTGATTACAGGCAGTCAAATTTTTGGGTTTTTAAGCGAAGCTGTTGATCAGTAGATTTCATTGTCTAGAACTACGATTTCCCTGTCATGCAAACACTTTTGTTCCTAGATAATTCAGATATTTAATTTCATCTCTTAGCTTCCTATGTTCTTTTCTTGTATTTTGTATATACATTAGTACTTTTACATCTGTTACCTTACTGCTTCAATATCTGTAGTGGAATTTTTTTCTTTACTTGTAAGTGTATCTCTAGGATGATAAAATTCCAGTTGAACATTTATTGGGTTCATTAGTTAGGAATCAGGAAATAGCAATATAAACAGAGAATAACTATGCCTGGAGGTTACATTGTGGGGAGGGATCTTTCTCTTTGTAGGTATCCTCCATCATTTAGATTTTACTTCATACTGCTCTTCAAGAAACACCTATCAATTTGAGATATTTTGGTGGGGATCTGGTAGAAAGATTGTCTGAAGATAGAGCTTTAACCATAACCAGATTTATTTTGTCATGCCTTGGGTAAGTTCTCTTGAAGCCAAGATACCTCACAAATGGTGGAGTTTCACCATACCTCAGAACACACTACCGAGAGGTTGACCAAAAGGTCTTGACAGGAAGCATCTGAGCAGTCAGCTGCCCCCTTGTGTGCTATAGCTGGCAGATCTCATAGGTGCAGGTTTGTAATTCCTTGCAATGCTCTGTTGGTGAAATGAATTCTCAAAATTGAATATGTTTTAAATAAAGCTGAAACAAACAAACAAAAGATCTTCTGCACATTCAGCCTAAACTTGGTCAGTGCTGGCAGTCTCTCTCTTGGTAGTAGATGGATAAAGCTTCATTGGCATAAAATGGTTGAGCAAATATACTGTGTGATCCTCCAAACTTCCTATTAGGAGATGTACACTTTGCATGCAAACATCTACCTAAATCATTCTTTTTTGTTTCTTCAGTTCCATGAAAACAGAACAGTTTTATCATCTGTTTTATCTGTTTCAGATTAATTTTATTATCCCAGTAACTACAGAACCATGTCCTTTGGTATTTCCTCCAGGCAGTCAGGGCTCACCTAAAAGCTAACTCTTCTTTATCACATTCACACTTGTTTTAAATCCCTGTCCGTTCTTGATTGAAAACTGTTTCACTCATTACCTATGAACTCAAGGATGGGCAGTGGTTAAAACTTTGTTAGACAAGGGGTATGGAGTTGAAAGAAAGAAGGAAGAGTGGGATAGTGAAGTAAGTACTACTATTACTGCCAGTTTAAGAGAGAATACAGATCTCTAAGTATGGTCAATTGTACTTGTCTTATGAAATGGTGTGTTGCAGTCATCTATGCAATAGCACAGCTTACTTTGAGTTTTTTAATTACATTGTTACACTTACATTTTGTTTTTTCTGATGCTTCTATAGGATTCTCTTTGGTGACTCAATTGTAGTTTCAGTTATGCTTGTTAAAAAGTCTTAACTTTTTTCTAGCTGATAACGTTAAAATAAAGTCATAGGTATTGCATGTTTGATCCTTTTTTTTTTTGTTTCTAAAATGAAATATTTCTTTCCATTGCAACATTACATACACAAACAAAAAATAGGATACACTCAGTTTAGGATAGGAAATAAAACTTTTCTTCCAAGTATTTTTCATTGCTAGCACTTCGAAAATGTCCTGAAAATTGTGTTAGATTTTAAAGTTTAAAACTTTGTGTTCAGTTGCTTATATTACTACTTGTATGGGACATTGCAAGTAGCATCACATCAGTTTTGACATTTCTATTCTGAACCTACAATGGGAATTATAATCTGAGAGTAAAACACATCTCTTTTTTTCTTTTATTTTTTTCTTTTTAAGATCACTTTCTCAAAACTCCCAACTGTTCTTTGTTATGAAAAGGACTAATCTATAGAACTACACTTCAAAATTATTTTTGTTCTGGTTGTTCTTTTAAAGTAACATATTTCTGTTATTAATTCATATCTTATTTAACTTTCATGGTTTGTATTCAAAATTCTTTATTTTCAAAACCAAAAATGAAAAGTCTGCAAATGAAAATTCAACTTATTTGCCAACAGTAAATACAGGTTCTGAATTGCATAAGTAATGCAACCCACATAGTCTTACTTAAATGCTGTGATAGAGGAGTAAGGTAAAAATTACTGATCTGTACTAAACATATTCTTCCAAGTGACTTCCAGTTAGGAATACTCATTAAAAAAACTTGTTAGACATCTGAATTAATATATTCATTACACATGTATTTACCTAACACATTTGTGTGCTTATAGGAAGTATTTATTATAAGTAAAGTAATTAAGTTTGAGTCTTAATGTATCTGTTGCCTGTGTTTTTTATTTCTAGATCTTCCTCAGAACTGTGATCCTAACATTCCCCTAGTTGCTCAGGAATTAATGAAAAAAATGATCCGTCAGTTTGCGATTGAGTACATTTCAAAAAGTAGCAAAATTCAAGAGAACAGAAATGGTTCATCATTTGAACCAAGTCTGATGTGTAAAAGTATCCAAATGAACCAAACGGAAAACTCCCTTCAGGAAGAACAGGATAGCCCTCTAGACCTCACTGTGAATCGAACTCAAGAACAGAATACTCAGCAAGGTAAACTTCTATATCTGATAATCTGTGTTTTGCTGTCATTTATTTACTTCATGGCCTCTTATCCCCTTAAAAGATAAATGTCCATGTCAAACAGACACATTTTTGTATTGTGTGTTAGCAGATAAGTATTCAATTTCTGAGTGCCTGTGTTAAATAAAGTGACATTGGAATTTCTCAGCTTTGGAATACTGAATCTAAGTCTCTCATCTGTGCTGTCACAGTATTAACAGTGGTTCAAAATTTTGTTGAAAAAATGGCTGTCAAGAAGCCTGAGAAAAGCAAAAAATATACCGGGATTTCAGAGACCAAATGTCACTCAGTCTGTGTCAGCTCTTGAACACTTTGATTCTTTAAATACAGGCTGGTTAGAATGATGGGAAAAGAAGATTAATCTGGGAGAAAATTTCCATACTTCATACTTTAATCATTATAGATCAGCGCAGCTTTCTTAACTGAGAGTAAAGCTAGAAAAATAGTCTGTCTCACTATCATTTACAAAAAGGAAATAATTTCTTTGCCTTGAGGAATGTTGCTATCCAAAACTGATAACAGTATAATCACAAGAGAATTTTGGACTTTGAACTAGATTTGGATTAGCAGCAGTTTTCAGGAAGGGTTGTGACTGTCATGTGCAACTGAGAGCAGTGGCAAAAGCAGCTTTTGTCTTTTACAGATACCAGGGTCTGTGTTAATCCTGTAATACTGAAGACCAAAGAGAAAAGTTGACCTGTATGTCACGTACCATACTAAAAAAGTTGAAAGAAGCCAGAATTTAAGTTTTTAAGGTTTTGGTTGGGTTTTTTGTTTGTTTATTTTATTATACATTGTCAGAATAATAGCAGATTTGGTATGTGTGTGCATAATGATGGAGTCTTTAATTGGATGGTACATCCTTGGGGGCAGGGAGCTCTGATGGTTTTCTCATTCTAAATATACTCTTTCTAGATTAAATTTCAAGCATCCTTTCTCTTTGACTGCAAAAGTATTAAGAAATACTGTAATTCCTGCTTTTACTCTGTATAGTTAGTGGAAACCAGTTTGTGCCAGGGTTTAATAAATACATTGTGCAGTTTAAATCCTGAGAAAATACCTGTTGTGCTTGGATGTAATTTTGCTATGGATGAATTACAGATTTTACAGGTTTATAATCAGCCAGGTTGAAGCACATTTCTTTTGCAAGAGCGGTAAAAAATACTTTCCTGATATCAGCACTATAGCCTGTTGCTCACTTCAACAGCTGGTTATTAATAACTAGTCTTAAATGTTCTTGAGGGAGCAAAGTCCCCAAAGGCAAGTTCTGGTCACTGCTGAGCCCAAATAAATCCTTGAGGAATTAAAGGGAAGGCAGAAGGTGGGCAGGGCAGGGACAGGAAGAAAATTATGCTGCCGCCCTTAGCTACCTGAAAATCCATTGATCTTTTGTCTAAGAAAACCTTAAGATACAGATAAATTGAGTTATTTAAATCTTCTTCTTTTATAATTTGATTTTTTTCTTACAACAAGGCTGAAGAGCAAGTTTAGAATTGTGCACCTTCAGTGAAACACCTAAGTCTAAAATAGTTGCTCAGCACACATAATATACAAGTTACACATTAAACTATGCAAGGCACTGTAGAGTCTCAAAACTTAGACTGCCATGTTTGCTGGAGTGCCTTTTACATGTTAAAGGTAGTAGTCTTGCTGTGAAATTTACAGATGCTGGAATGAGAGGAATTCATTAAATAAGACTGTAGTTGGAGAAAGGTGGCTTGAACATCTTACCTACCTGGGAAGTTCTATTGTGCTTTCTGTTTTCCATGAACATGTTAATTTTGAGCTATTTTAGCTTTTCACTGTAGTGATGGCAACACAAGCAAATAAGTTCAAGATGAAAAATGTCAGCCTGCTCTTTTATTTGCATTGTGTTCTATGGGCAAAGATTCATGAAAAAGTTACTTCAATTAGCTTTTGTCAAGGACTGTGTATTATTATTGCACCTATCTCTCAATTCTGTAGTTTTCCCGAAGAAAGCTTGGTTATAATGAAGTGTCATATGCTTATGGTAGGGAATTATGAAGGTTTTTTTAATTGGATTATTTTTTGAAATGTATCATTCTCTGTCTCACATAGTATACTTCTTAGGTGTGGAGACTCATAAAAGCTGTACCATGGTTCTAGTAATATTTTTTAAATGTCATACAACTCTTTTTAGTATTTGCTATTTGTAATTCCTGTCACAATTTCCAAATGAAGTGGCAGTAACAGAGAAGGAAGGTCAAATTTGTGCATTGCTTTGATGGATCCTCAAAGTTGAAATCTTTTTAATTCAAATCCTGTTAAGCAGATAATGATCTAAATATAAACTCTTTAGGTTCACTTTCTGCTTAGGCAGCTGCTTTGTATTTACAGTAGTTATCTTTGAAATTAATGATCTATATAGTAAAACAGATGATCTTGTTCCTTTACTATGACAGTAATTCTTGGGTTTGAGGGAGGGCGTAAACTTTATTTTCCAGATCACTGGAAGCAATTGTTTTTGCACTGACCAGATCCAAGCTAAGTGCTAGCTCAGCACTGTAAAGAGATTCTGCCACTGAAGTTGTCCTTTAAAGAAAATTTCTACTTTCCTCTGGTATCTGGAGGCCATCTCTGAAGCCAGAAAATCCTCAGGTCTGACACTTCTAGACCTGATAGCCCTGATTTTTGGGCTTATGTGGCAAGGTTTTAGTAGTTGGAAAGGGCTGTAGGGTGGCATCTATGAGAACCTGTTGGGGCTTCCCAGTGCAAGGCACAGCCGGCTCTGGCACAGACCCACACCAGGCTGAAGTGGAGCACATGAGCTGGGCTCATGGTGCTGCTGTGAAAGCATGTTTAAGAAATTGCAAGATGGGGATAGGAGGTGCACCAGGCACCAGAGTAGGTGTTTCCATGGAGCACATGGAGAGGACCATGGTGGAGCATGTGTTCCACTGCAGTTTATGGAGCAGACTCTCATTCACATTGCAACCTGTGGAATACCCCACATTGGAGCATCTGGGTATTTCCTGAGGGATATGTGAGCTGTCAAGGAGCTGGAGAGAAGAGTGGTACTGACTTTAGCCCCTATTCCCAATCTTGCCTATGTCACCTGGGGATGGGGGAAAATAGAGGAGTTGGGAGTGAAGTTGATCCTGGGAAAAGGTAGGGGTAGGGAAGCAGTTTAATTTTTATCTTTTTCTCATTAACCAAATCTATTTTAATTTGCAGTACATTAATTTTCCCTAAGTCTGTTTTGCCTGTAATGGTAGTTTGCAAGTGATTTCCCTGTATTTCCCCTGATGACCTTCATCTTATTTCTCCCTGCCCCCCGTTGAGGTCAGGGAGTGGTAGAGGGGCTGAGTTGGGGTCTAGCTACTGTCCAAGGTCAACCCATTGCACTTCTGGTACTGAAGCATTTAGTACCGAGTATGAATGTTTAAGCACTGGCATCCAGGTATGTGCAGCTGACACCTGACTGGTAGCAGAGTCCCAGAGCATGCTCTACTTTCCTCTGCATGTGGAAGTGTGGTAATTTAGCAGAATGCTTTAAATTTCTGTGTACTTTGCTAATGACTAGTCAGGCAATCATTTCACTGTCTGCCAATTAGCAGCAACTGTCTCCAAAAAAACCTGTATCTTGCTCTTTTTCCTAATCCATATAACCCTTAAGACTGTCCAGGCCTTGAAAAGGAATACTCTGTATAGTGAAACAAAATTTGTTGTCCATGCACTTCATCTGATGAAAGTGGGGTATTACTGTGTGGTTTTGCAATATTGCTTTTCTTCCAAACTAATCCAGTGAAGAAGCAGAATCCTTGAAGAATGAAATCATGAGTAAGGAACAGTTTTGGAATGTCCTGCAGAAACTTATTTTCTCATGTAGTCATGGTGCTGAGCTTTTTCAGGAATGTTCCTAGCAGCAGCTAACTTTGATGCAGAGGCTTCTTTCCCTTGGTAGATACAGGAGAGTTGATAGCTCTCAAGCCTCTATGCAAAGTGACTTTTAAGAGTCAGAAGTAGAAGCAGTATGAATGTATAATCTGTTGGTTTAGCTACACAAGCTTATTATTGTTTCTGGATCTTCTGGAACCAATGATAGTGTGTAAACATAGCCAAAGTATGCAAGAAAATTTTCATAATTCCCTTGTTTCATTGAGCCCTCATAGACTGGAAGACATCAAAGGATAGTTGGCAGTATATTGAAAGAATTGCAAATTTAACTGAAAATAAACTTCTTAAGATCCTGTTTTTACTGTATGTATTGGTGAAAATGCTATGCATTTTGAAGACATGCATGCTGTGTTCCCAAAGATAAATTGTATGAGCTGTAAATATATTCAGGGGCATCTGTGTCCGACACAGGGCAGTCCCTGGCCTGTCCTCACAGAAGCTGCGAGGACTGTGCCATGAACACCCAATATATGGCCCTGTACTTTTCATCTTTTTTTTTTTTTTTTTATGTTATAAAATAGCACTTCTAGTCAAAAAGGGCTACTCAAAGCAGTAGTTAAGAATTAATAAAAGGCTTTGATGTTCTTACTGACAGTTTCCTGAAAACTGTTTCTGTGTTCCGCATCACAGAAGATAGCTAGCAAAAGGCAAGGCACCATTAGGAAAAGTACTGAAGACAAGGCTGTTGTTTTTTGCTACAAAACCCCTTACCCTGTGGATAGATAAAGTAAAGGGATTATTTACTAAATCTCACTATATTAGAACTAGGTAGGGCTTGCTGAAAATTCTTAGAAGAAACAGGTAAGGGGCAGGTTTTGCACAACAGTTTTTAAACATCTGGAACTGCTGTGACAAGAGGTCATGGGTCAGTGGGTTCACAAAGGGCCTTAGACAAGTTTGCAGGTAACAGAACCAAGGCCAGACAGTAAAGCTACAGTAGGCAGGGATGTGTCTCTGAGATGCCTAAGCCAATGGTAGCAGCTACTAGGAAGGAGAGCAGAGAGCTGCAGGTAGTAGCCAGGCTGATGTGCTCTTCCACATGAGAAGTGGAGTGCTTCCCAAGCCCGGAGACTGAGGACTGAGTTAGGTTACCTGATCTAATAAGACAGTTCAGAATAGCTAATGAGAGGTTTCATGAAACCCAGAAAAAACTCAGTAGTTTAGAGATCAGTGTAGAAATACCAATTATAGGAACTCAAGGCTGACCTGGTTTCTGTAGCTTCCTCTTCCCCTCCCTGTTTCCCTAATATCACTAGTCTGGAGGAGTTTCAATTGATTGTGGTTCTGCATATTTTGAAGATGAACTTTGATCACACTTAGCTTCATCTTGATATTGCTGCACCTGATTATGTTGTGCTGAGAAGCAGAGGCCAGAGGTTGAGCAATTCCTTTGAAGATCAGAATAATTTAATCTGCGTAGAAATAGCTGCATTAGAAGACCATGAGTAGCAAATCTGAAAAACATCTAATATATTTTTCTATATTTTTTTTATTTTCCTACCAATTCTAGGTGGGGTTTTGTGAGGGTTGTTTTTTGGTTTTTTGGTTGTTTTGTTTGGTTTTTTTGTTTGTTTGTTTGAGGTTTTTTTGTTGTTTTTTTTTCTTTTGTTTGGTTTGAGGGTTTTTTTAGTTGGTTTACTTTTTAATTCAAGTGAAATTGCTAAATAACAATCTGTAGTGCAGTGACTTTATCTGGTATTTTGTATGTATATCAAATTCCTTGCATGATTCTTTTTACTGTATATCATCTTCCCATAAAGCATTGTCTTCAGGGAGGTGTTGTACTTAATGAATTTGCATTTGCTGTGGTGGAAGAACCAACTGTCGAACCTCAAATTACTTCAATTCTGCTTACTCTTTAGAGGCCCAAAATGTGTCTATTTTTTTGTTTTGAGAGCCTGCATTTTCACTACTGTGTTCATGTTAATAATTTTTCAACTGATTGCTAGCCTTGTGTTGTCAAAGCCAATTTTGAAAGACTGGGAATGAAAATTATTTTCATTATGAAATCTTACAAGAGCCTTTGGGTTTTGTTTGTCTCTTGGGGCTTTTCCTAAAAATCTAGCTAGCTTTTTTTTTTTTTTTGTGGGGGGGGTGTTTGGGTGGGTTTTTTTTTTGTCGTTTGGTTTTTGTTTTTTGTAAATTGGTTGAGAGATGATAAGTTCTTCATTACTCAGTAAGCTGTCAACTTTAAGGTAGTTTTTTCTCCAGTGACTTTCTCCAGTGATGTCTTCTAAACTATTTTGTCATATCAATAACAACTGAAGATGGAGAAACTGTTGTGAAAGGGAACACACAAGCACTAAAGAAAGGGAGATACACTTTGTATGACTGACAGAACACAAGAGATGAAATCTGCCTGTTGCACAGGACTCAGGAACTTTGGGTTGAGCTTGGGTAGTCCTGGGTAGGCCAAAAAGTCTGTGTAGAATGTTTCTGTAGTGTTTTTAATTGGCTTTTTCTTCTGTGATATCAATACATCAGGAAGGTTGATTAGCATTAGTCCTTCCTTTAACTTTCTTAGGAAAGACTGAAAGGAATGTATTGAGGTGAAAAGGAGCACCCTTGACAAGTGGCATATTTATATATATTTGTCCCCTAATACTGAGTTATGATGTTACTTTTTCTTTCTTTAACCTCCTTCACATAGTACAAAATAGTTGTGGAAGAACAGTTAAAAACCAGTCCGAAACAAATATCTGGATTTGATTGTTACACAGAACTCTATTTCTTTCCATTATTGGTATAAAGGAGAGCTACCCGGACTATTTTCTTGACTTCCTATTTGACTGTTGGCATTTGGATCCTTCAACCAATGCTTCATTATCTGCATCTGAGGCTGTGGGAAAATATATGCAATTGATTGATGTTTTGTAATTAATAGGCAGTAGCATGAAAATTACACTGTAAATGCAATAACGGGTAGTATAAGGGTGATTATAGAGTTGAATGTTGAGCTACATGTTGAAACTCAAAATTGAATTCGCAGAGCTCAGGCACACAAAACAGCCCAAGTTTGAAACAGAGAACCAAGGAAGAAAGGTATGAAATTAAATATATTTAGGGGATTTAATTATAATTTAAATGTTACCGATTTTTTTTTTAAAGAAAAAAATATTTAAAAGGAGTATTTCAACTGCCAATGTTTTTAAATACTGATTTTTAAAAAGTATGTGTTTCTATTTCAATACTCATTGACTTTAACAGCCAAGTATACATCTTGAATTTAGCATTTACCAGTAACTTGACATGGTGAACTCCCACCCCAGTTTAGGTCTTTCATTTTTCTAATTCCATATTGCATATATGTGGAGGCAGCAGGAGGAATATCTGTAAGTTACAGTGTTAGAACTCTATAGTGGGCTCAAGCTCTCTTCCCAGTTACTGGGAAGTTACCTGGTTACTGGTACCTGCTCATCCAGTAACCTGGTCTGGTGTCATAGCTGACCCTGCTCTGAGCAAGAGGTTGGCCTGAAGGCCTCCTGAGATCCTTATTAGCTATTATCCTGTAAGCCTAGGATTTAGTTATATCAAGTTTAACTTCAGCATCAGAATTATTTGTTACAGTATGTAAATATGAATAATATTTGTAATATCAAGTGCATTGTTTTGGTTGCCTTGAAAGTAAACAGTGCAATATAGACACACACATGATTTTTAGGAAAGCAGTCATGTTTGTTTAATACAGGTTCTTTTAAATGTTATTATTTCTGAATGAGTTCACTTTTTATTTTTTCTCAATTTTAAAAAAGTTTGCTTATAAATCAAATATACAAAATCATTTGCTAATGGCTGATACTGTTAATGGAATAAGGTGTCAGAAATTTTACAAGATAAAGTAGCTGCTTGAAAATTGTGCCATAGGTTAAAAAGCATTTGCTATCAAAATCTCTGAGATCTTCCTTGAAACCACTGTTATCATCACTACTCGTTCTTTGCAGGGGATGGAGTGTTAGATCTCTCTACAAAGAAAAGCGCAAGGTTGGAAGAACCAAAATATGATCCATTGTGTTCTGAAAACTCAGTGTCTGGGTAAGCAACATTTAGGACTCTCTTTGGTTTATCAAGAAGACAATCCAAGTTTCTCTTCTCTGGTCAGGTTTTATGTTCATAACATACCTGTATATACTGGCACACACATGTGGTTCCTATTTTGCTTTCAGAAGAATTTTTGTCACTCATAAGTGTGTGTCTATGTATATATCATATGTTTCATTTGTCTTTTTCCTTTTTTTCTGTTTAAAGAAAAGTTATCAGAACAATCACCAAACTTTAGTTCATGTTACTAAAAATTACCTGAAAATTGATTACATAACACATTAAAAGTAAGAGAATAGTAGAAGAAAATGCAAATAATTCTTTTAGAATTTATGTAGGAAACTTCAATTTTGGACAAAAATGACCGTGTTAATAATTAGACGTAAAATCTTCTTCAACTAACATGAACAAGTTAAATGACTATTATCTATAATATTCCTTAATAGAGAGAGAGCAAGCGCGTGAGAGAGAGCTCTTAATCATCATACTTATACTTACATCATGGTTCTGACTATGGTGTGTGGTGGCAAATGGTTAAATTTCTTTATTCAGCAAGAAAAATGTTATTGCATCTGCTGAAAGCTACCACAAAATTAGTGAATTGCATTGTTTTGTTGGATTTTATGATCTTGGCATCCTCCCATCCACTAGCCATAGCAGGACCCTTTTTGTCACCTGTACGTCTTACCAAATAACTTATTACAAATAGGACTACAGCAGTAGCATTTGATGAATGATGTAAAAGTGCATTTTATTAATTTGCTGATACTAAAAAGTTTGAAAATGAATATGACTTTGTAATTAGTGAGCTGTAAATAGTGAGTAGGAGTTTTTAAAATTGTGCGTTATTTTGCAAGAAATGGACTTGATTGTTAAGTACAGCACTTTATCTTCTTGTTGTAGAAAGCCTAGTTTTGTGTAAGTCTGGGATGTTTGTGTGTAGTTATGTACTTATTGCTGCAAATTTCCTATGAGGGGGTTGACTCTTTTATTACTTGTTTAGCGGTAACGTCACGTTTCTACTAACAAAAACTCCTTCAGGATTTGGGTATTTAACAGAACGTTAATTGTATAATTAAAATTATAACAGTGTTGCTCTGCAAGCATGTGAACAAGGGAATATAGCAAGCACATGAGACTATTACCAAATACTGAGCTAGGATATAAAGTTCTTGGAAGGGCTGCTGTAGAAGCCACGGTATGATTTCTGACACACTGTCCTACCAGAACTGTAACATTTTGCTAGGATAATCATTTAACTACCACATCTCAAAGGCTAAAAAGTATCAGAAGCAGTGATGTTACCGAAGCAAGGAGTATAATAAAGGAGTGGACCCTTCCCTTCCATAGCTGTGTGAGAGTCTCTCATACATCAGTTTACCATCGTTTCATTCCATCCATCCAGGAGACTACACAGAAACAGAGAGGACTATGTGGAAAGAAGTGCTGAGTTTGCAGATGGTTTGCTCTCAAAAGCTTTGAAAGACATTCAGTCTGGAGCACTGGACATAAATAAAGCAGGCATACTTTATGGCATACCTCAAAAAACTTTACTTCTCCACTTAGAAGCCTTACCAGCAGGAAAGCCTGCACCTTTTAAAAATAAAACTCGAGATTTCAATGATAGTTATTCATTTAAAGACAGTAAAGAAACTTGTGCAGTCCTGCAAAAAGTAGCCTTGTGGGCAAGAGCTCAAGCAGAGCGCACAGAAAAAAGTAAACTCAGTCTACTTGAAACCTCAGAATTAAAATTCCCAACAGCTTCCAGTTACCTCCACCAGTTAACTCTACAGAGAATGGTCACTCAGTTTAAAGAAAAAAGTGAAAATCTACAATATGAAACTTCAAGTCCTACTGTACAATTAAAAATTCCTCAGCTAAGAATAAGTTCTGTGTCCAAACCACAGTCTGATACTGCTGGTCTTCTGGATGTTATGTACCACGTTTCTAAAACCTCCTCAGTCTTAGAAGGATCAGCTCTTCAAAAATTGAAAAATATCCTCCCTAAACAGAACAAAATTGAATGTTCTGGACCTGTAACTCACTCAAGTGTTGACTCCTACTTTCTGCATGGGGACCTCTCTCCTTTGTGTCTTAATGCTAAGAATGGGACAGTAGATGGAACCTCAGAAAATACAGAAGATAGTTTGGATCGTAAAGATAATAAGCAACCAAGAAAAAAACGTGGCCGCTATCGGCAGTATGACCATGAAATAATGGAAGAAGCAATTGCAATGGTAATGAGTGGGAAAATGAGTGTTTCCAAAGCACAAGGAATTTATGGGGTACCTCACAGCACTTTAGAATATAAAGTAAAAGAAAGATCTGGAACATTGAAGACTCCACCGAAGAAGAAACTCCGATTACCAGATACTGGCTTATTTAATATGACAGATTCAGGGACTGGCAGCTGCAAAAATAGTAGCAAGCCTGTGTAGAATAATTGTTAGCAAATTGTTTTGTGTGTGTGTATGTATGTCTGTATACACACACTATGTGAGAAATACATATGCTCACTCTGACAGAAGACATGAAATTATACAGTTCAAAAACCACATACATGCCTTTTGAAAAATAGTTTTATTCAGGGTTTTCACTGTGGACAGAATTATAGAGTTACTCACTTAATTCTGATAGTGTGTATTTAATATAATCCTTGTATAAATAGGTGAAAAGATTCAGGTTTTATTTAGTAGTCACTAGCATAAAGATGTTTTGGGAAAACAAGTATTTGTCATGTGAAGCATAATTTTTAATTGGTGAAGAACCACTTTACCCATTCAATTATCCATCTTATTATGGAAATACACAACCAAGGGTTAGCAGACTTTTATAGTTCACAGAATACTTGCAATAAATTGTAAGTAACTCAGATTATACAAAGCAAGGGATTTAAAAAAAAAAAGCTAGTTCCTTACAAGGAAGTGGATTTGTGAAGTATTAGTAGGATATAGTACATTCTGTGAAAGAAAAAAGTTCGTTATTTAAATATCCAATACAAGTAAGAAAAACATTTCGTTACAAAAATGTGTGTTTAGCAGGCATAAACTGCATTTTTTTATCATTTTAAGAAAATTTTGTTGTTGGTTTAGAAAGGAATTGGTGTTTACAAAGTGTACGCTTATGAAATCTGAGAAATTACTGTAGTTATAGAATTATTAAATATGAAATAAGATGGAATACTAAGAGCATAAAATAATTTAAACTTTAACATAATTTTCCTTTTTAGTTTGACAATTAAGGTAACTTGTAAGGTTTAAAAAGAAAGTTGGAATGCAACTTAGAGCATGTTCATAATGTGCACAGAATGAGCTTGAGAATGGTTTGAGTTTGTTTGTTTTTTTGTTTAAACGTGCTGGTTAGTTGATGTTATGACTACTTAAAATTTATTTAAGGATTGTGTCACACTCCTATTGAAAAACCTCACTGTAACTGTAATGTATTTGCTGCTGTGACATTTCAAAACATTTTCAGTTTATCAAAATGAATACCAAGTTACATTATCATCTTGCTAATAACCAAATTTGCAGTTCAGGGTCTTGATAGAAATACAAATATTAAACAGTGAAGCTGTTTTGAACTTTCAATAATATAAATTCTTTATAAATTTGGTAGTTAGGCAGTTCATTTTAAATAGGTAACTTAGAATTTAAGGGAGACCAATTACCTTCATATTGCGGTTTTTACATGAATTTCAAAGTATTCACATTGGACTTTTTATCACACTTAATTTTTTTATGTAATATCGAAAGTATATGTCTACATATGAATGGGGGCTTGCTTCATACATTCACTACTGAACATCAATGCCCTTTTCCTCTCAACATGTAATTTTTTCTGTACACATCTAATTTGGCATAGAAAAAGACTTTCTCCAACTTCTATACGTGTGGTGCACATGCACACATTTTTTCCCCACTTGAATTTACATGTGTATAGGTTAATTACGGAAATTAAATGGGACATTAGATACATATGGGCCACATCAGGTAATTTTATTTATAGATAAACTTGCTATTAAATTCAGTGGAGAGCATACCGCAACACTGATGGCAAAATCTAGCCCATATCTATTAACACTACTAAAAAAGACAACTTCCACTTTAAAACAGAATAAACCTTTGAAACTGCACAACCAATATCAGTTCTTTGGTCTCTCAGATATATACTCAATCTTCTTCAGTCATTAAGGTTTACTTGCATATTACAGAATGAATCTCTCAGGCACATGGTGATTCTTGAGGTGTCCTGTGCAGGGCCAAGAGTTGGACTCAGTGATCCTGATGGGTCCCTTCCAACTCAGCATATTCTATAATTTTAAGTAGAACTGTACCTGGTAAGGAGTTTGCAGAACAACAGATGTCAGGGTCATCTTTCATTTTAAAGAATTAAGCCATATTTTGTGAGGGCCGGAAGGATTAATTTGTGAATATATCCCCACTGACAAATGCAGATGAAAAAATCTTAGAACTTTCAACATCTGTCTTTATACAGTTTTACTTGCAAAAATCTGGGGCTTCAATGCATTGCCTAATATTTGTACCATACTGATGTTTTCTACTCCTCAGACATTGTTAGAAGTTTGAATCAGAACTTTATATTGAAGGCAAGTGACAGTACTCTTTTTATATCATTTAAAAGATGACCTGACCAAAAATTTAACAGGATTCATAAAATCAGGGATCATTTTACTATTGACTTAACAGTACTCAGTAGTTTTGTATGTAATATTATAATTAATTTTCAACATTTTAGTATTTGTATTTATTTTTTGGTCAGAAATAGTAATTAAAATATTTTTTGATAGTTTATAGATGATACTCAACCTGTAAGTGTTTAAAGAACAGAATTATTTGTTTCTAATTATTAGGCTAACCTTTAATTACACAACTAAGGAAAGGCAGGGAAATGTGTAAATTCTCCTTCCCCAACCCCTATGTATTTCATTAAATGTCATTTAAATTATACATTTTGAACTGTTTTATAAATTCAGTTACCACTCACTACTTAGTAATTGACGATTTCTGAAAATTCCTGTTTCAGCAGAATTTTAAATGAAGGCGAAAGCAAGCCCTACATGCTTTCTACTTATTTGAATGTTTCTCAAGTATTTTATATTAAAAAACAGTGCCTCTGTTTTTAGAACTACTGCTCAGTAAAGCTGTTTAAACCATTTCTGGTAGCTAATGACAATTTTATATTAAATTGTATATTAACTTTAGTGAGACTGATTTTTTTAGTTGTTTACAGTACAAATACTTGTATTTGTTTTTTAATTGCAGTATTTCCATTGTCGCAGTAATTTAGTAAAACTCTGTGGCTGCCTTGATTTTTGACAGATTTTTGTTAACAACTGATTTTTAGGCAATTAGTTATATTTATGCATAAATCAATTGCACTATAATTCATGAATTATTTATTACAATATTTTCTAATGAATTCCATGTATTTGTCTTGTGTTGTAAATGTACTGTAATTCTGTTTCTTCTTTGTGTTGTTATATTCCTAAATCTGATTGTATGAATTTAATTGTTTAGTTAACGTGTTTCTACGTTGTAATTTGTAGTAAAGCACTTCAATGCTTTTGCACATAAATTTACAACACTGATGTGTGATTGATTTGCTCATTCAGTAAAAAAAAAAAGAAAGAAACAAAAACCTGTACACTGACTTATTTGACTTATTCCTGAGGCACAAGTTGATTAGCAGTGGCATAAGATCAAGAACTGTACAAATTAAGCTCATAATGACTAATTTTCTATGAGAATTTTATCAGAAATAGTAGCTTTAAGGAAGGATGGTTTCTTTTCTCAGAATTGATTAATTACTCATGAGAATAAAATCAGAAAACTAATTTTCTAACACCCCCCTTAGTTTGCAGCAAAATATTATAAATAATATATAGCTTTTTTGAGGTATTTATTTACTTAATAAAGGCAGAAAACAAACACTTCTATAAGACAGATTTTTATTTCTATATTTCCATGCTATTCATGTGAGTACTTGAAAGTATATTCGGTTCCAGTTTCTTTCCTGTTCCCAGTCTGTAAAGATCTTGCTAGATTGCTCTATCTTATCTCTGGCTGAGATGACAGAGGACGGAGTCCTCTGATAGAGCTCTTCTCTGATAGTTTTTGTGGAGGAGGCAAAGTTTTACTGCTTTGTATGTAAATTAATACTCTGAAAGGCTGGTAATTAACCTTATCACATTGCTGCCTTTGTGCCATTTTTGGACTCCAGTCAATCCCCACTCCATGTTATTAACTGCCTCAATCTGCCAGAAGGGAAATAATATCATTCCATGCTTCACCTTTGTCTTGAGCAATACTGTGCACAAAAAGTACCAGAGGAGCAGTGCATATTGATCCTCTCACCTCTCAACCCTCAGTTTCCTGCGCACTCTCTCCAGCCATCTTTTAGTGTGTGGTTTGGAGGAAGCGTGCAATTTGTCAAAGTGATAGGTCTTCCTTCTATGAAATTATTGTTTAAGCCTTTTATCCTGAGGATAGTCTAAACTACTGTGTGACAACACAAATTTAAAGAGAGATGGGAAGGAACTACAGGAAACCAAAGTATAATTCCACAGTTGTATTGAAAAGCTACTAAAAATTAGTTTGTTTAAATATATTGACATCTCTACAGAGAGACACTTAAAGGAAAAATGTGATGCTTTAATGCTTGAGTTTGTGTAGTAAGCTCTGCTCTCAAATGGTGACTGAGTAAGGGCTTGATGCATTTTCAGAAACTTGGAAGATCGTTTGGGCAATAGAATAGATGAAATTAAGTTGTCTATCAGCTTTAAAAACTAACTCACATGAAGGGAAAGCAGATTATAGACATCACACAAGAGTGGATAATCAGGAAAGATTGTTTTAGAAGAAGGTCCAGTATGACGGTGATAATCAGAATATTGCTTTATACAACAAGTTGATCTCCACATAGCAAATTCAAAACAGTTTTGAGGCCTGTGGAAGTTTTGGTCACTCACTTTGAGAAGGTTGTAGGCTCCAGAAGTTTCTTCCACCAGTAAACAGACTTTAAATAGCAGTTACAGATACAGGTCCTCTACAATTAAAGTTCTGCAGTGAAACTATGATAGACACACCTTGCAAGCCTTAACAAATTTACTCTGGTTTACAAACAAAATACTGAAGATGAAGGCCTAGTGATATGTTGATTTTTTTTTTTTTTTTTTTTTTTAAATCTGGCCTATCAAAACATTAATTAAAATCATGGTGGTGGGGAGGGCAATTATCTTTTATCCTTAATTGTATTATTAGAATAAGCTTTGTTTTTACAAGTGTAGTAGTACATTCCAACACCTGGTGACTCCTGAATTTGTTGGAGTGACAGTCAGAGTTTTCTCAGTGTAGTGGCATTTCAAAAATAGTCAAATCCTGACAGTGACATTCCCTTGAAAAATGCTGGTTTTACTTTAGATTGCAAGGGCAAAGAGGTTGGTTTTTTACTTTTTAAGACTTAATTATTTCAGATTAAACATAATTGCAACTTCAGCTAATACCATCACGACTATCTTATGTCTTTATCACCTGGATGCCTGAGTTAGGTGATACTAGAGTTAATATCACCTAGATGCCTGATTTTGAACATATACCATTTTATACTGAATATTACAGGAGAAGGAAAAAAACCACAAAGAATTATTATGTAGAGTTGGCTGCTTTTAAGCTCTAAACTTTAAAATCTGTGTAGGACAATAAAAATACAAACTTGTATGTAATAGCTTCCAGTAAGAAACTTGAAGCTAGAAGTTATTATTAATGCTAATAATTTTGGGTATGACAATTAATGAATAGGTAACTATATATTTAAATACAGCGCCTTAAGTTTTAAATATGTTTGTTCATTGATCAATACAGTTGTAAAACAAATCAAAATGAAAATTTTTCAAAGTATAGGTTTAAATACAAAAAAATTACAGGGGATAATAGTAGGGAAAAAAGTTAGTGTCATGTTCAGAGTTTGGTGATATGTTTAAACTATACATACTTTTCTAAAACAGAATTCTTTTAACATTTTCTGCTCATGCAATTGGTTTCAGTAAAACATTTGAACTAGATGTTAACTATCTGTTGATAGTTGCTATCCAGCATAAGGATTTTGTATTTAATTGAAGAAATACCTGTATTAATTTCTACCGTGGAAAATTTTCAGCTTTTCAGTATAAATGATTGATTAGGTAAGTAGTGACATTAGTTTTAACAATTTATAAGATATTGATTAAATAGTTAAAGTAGTGTTTTATAAGTTTGGTTTTTTTAGTTAATATTTTTGAGAACAACTGCTCAGAAGTCTTTAGATATAGGCCGACCCTGTATTTGACGTTTAAAAGATACTAACATTTATCTCAGAAATTACTTACTCCAGTGGTGATCATCTCTCTTTCTGCTTAATTAAGGCATCTCTGTGTGTGCATACACGTGTGTTTAATATATTGCAATGAAGAGCTTGTGATGCACCACTGCAATTTTTTTTAAAACTAAAAGGGAAAATTTTACCTCCAAAGAGCCCTAGGGTATTTTTTCCACTTTTTGTTAGCTTGTTAAGTATTCTTTAAAAGTAAACATAGAAATAAAAATGTCTTTCAAAATGCCTTTAAGTGTATCCTGAAGAGCACTGAATACACTTGAGTATTTAAATATCTAAGAGTGGGATTCAAGAGAGATGCATCCATTCTCTCCTCTGCCACAACCCTGAACCTTAGTCATTTACCTTCTCTGTGCCTCAGTTAGTGAATTGGGAGTAATACCAAGCTCACTGGGTTCTTGGTGAGGTTTTCCTTCATTAATGATTAAGACAATTTAAAATATCAGGAAGTTAACATTATAATAAGTTAGGTTCAAGAAGCTATGTTTCAAATTATTCTTTTTGCCCCTAATTTCTTCATTATTATTTTTCTTAATGGTAATTAGTGCTATCACTGGTAAGATGCACATCATTGCTAGTGACACTTGCAAGTATGATTGGATAGTGCAAATAGAACAGAACTGTTTTGTAAACTTGAGGGTTTTAGGCTTGAGTTTAACCATTATAACAAACATTAGATCTGGTGTTTTACTGTAATTTATATTTTGTTTTGATTTTCATTTTCAGTTCAAGTTCAACAGCTGATGCAAATTCAGAGGAAACAGCTAATTTGGAAAAAGGAAAATCAACATTAAACAAAGTTTTGGAGTCTTTTTGTTCATATCACTGGCAACAGACTTTGGCTATGTTAAAATTCCTAATACAAGATGAAAATGTTCCTATAGTTTGCAGTTGCAAGCAAATGCATTCAGTCCACTCTGAAACTCCCAGTTCCCTTACTGAAGAGGATGTTCACATTCCGTTTTGCAGTTGCAATGGACACATGCTGAAAAAAAGGTGCTGTTTACAAAATCAAAGTTCAAACACTTGTTTACCACCTCTGTCTGTCTGTATTAAAGATTTCCATTCTTTGTCATGCCAAGCTGTAGCAATTGGATGTATTAAGACAATGGTGAACAAAGCATGTAGTTCTCCTAAGTATTGTGCTGAAAAATTGCAAAATTATAACAGGCATTCTGTGAAAGGAGCAGTATGTACATATTCAGCTAAGGACTGTGACCTCTTAAGCAGCATTAAAAACTCAAACAGATCTCGCAGCCCATCGCCACCTCCACTGTCACCTGTACACAGTAAAGAATTTGAATCGTCAGAAGGAATGGTTATGGATTTTCCAACTTTAGACAACAACAAACTTGAAATATCCATCAACCAACCTCCATCCCTATTGCCAGCTGAAGGAAGCAAAGGAGAATTTGAGTATGAAGGTAAAATATGCAAAGGAAGAGAGATTAAATGTGCAGATGGAACATTGGTATCCGCAGACCAAGAAAGCAATGATGATTATATGAACTCTGAGAAAGGTGAACATTCTGCCATTTTTCAAGATTTAATGGACCGCATTAATGAGAAGTTGAAATCGATAGACACTACAGATCTAGCAACAAATCTTGTAAAACTTTCAAGCAGTGACAGGGCACCAGAAAATGATGTCAAATTAGGAGACTTCATAACTTCTCTTTTGCATAATGCTAAAGCAAGTGATTACAGCTTTATGGAATTACTTCACCAACATGATAAACAAGTGGAAAACAAAATTATCCAGACAAGATTTCGCAAGCGTCAAGAAACTTTATTTGCAACCTATAATTCTCCTGATTCACCAGTCATTCGACGACAGTCTTTGCAAATCAAGAGGGAGCTTGCAAGCCTTGATGAAACTCTTGTAAGAAAAAAATCAATTTCTGAGAGAAATGCAAAGAAATCTACAAAAAAAATTGATAAAATGCATCCAAATAAAAGACGCAGTTTTACTGTGATAGAAGATGAGACTTTGCAACATCTTGAAAGTAATCCATATGTGAATTGCCAAACCAAACCAATGTGCTTTCCAGTACACCAAGCAGAGTCTTTCAAACTACCTCTTCCTAATTTTCAGACCAGCTCCAGCTTTCTAGTTCTTTCAGAAAACAGTGCTATTGCTACCAGCCAGGCAAAACTCCCAAATACACAAGGAGATTGTGCAACCTTGAAAGAGAGTGGTCAGATTCCTCTGAAGGATGAGGGTAATGAAATCTTGGGCAGAACTAAACGTAACATTGTGCCTCCTGGGTGGTACTCTGTGTATGTAACAAATAATATCATGTTTAGAAAGTCATCCAGTGCAAAAAGGTCTTTGAAAAGTTTGGAAAAAATGAAAATAAATAAAAATATTCATGCTGAAAGATGCAGTGACATAAATATAAGCAAAATTGTGAGAGACACAAATCTGCAAGTTGTTGTGGAGCGTTTAGAAGATACAATAAACATAGCCAGAAAGACGAACAGCTCATTGTTGGATAGTTACAAAATAAGCCAAAACTTAAAAGGTAATGCTTATGAACAGGTTATAAACCCAGCTACTAGAAGGGGCTTACCTTTCACTCTGAGTGAAATGGGATGCACAGGACAAAGCTTCCTTCCACATTCACACGTGCCAAGCAGCAGTAAAATCAAAGCAATTTGTGTCACAACAAACACACAAGAAACGGTTATAGATCAAGAAATTAATGACGGCCTTTTGAAATCTCTGACCTTTAATTCAACTGGTTCAACTTCCAGTAATGGGGACTTGCATTTAACATCTGAAACTGGGGAGATCTCATCTCCCTTAAACTACTCTAGTCCTATTAAGCTTATGTTTGTCTCAGAAGTTAATAGTCGTGAAGGAGTCAAATACACTTTGACATCTGCAGCTGCATCTTCTAAGGGAAGCACAGATCTTTGTTTGTTTCAGGGGCACACAAACACTTTGTTAGACAAACAGGCCACAGGAGATCTTTCTCATGCAGTCTGTGTCAAGGGTTGTGATTGCAGTGAAAATGATACTGAGGGGTCAAGCTGTGTTTATGCAGAAGCAATTACAAGCTCTTGTCCAGTTGGTCAAACAAATGACGCAAAAAAGAATGATGAAGTTGTGGAGAAATCAAGCAGTAGCAGTGAATCAGTTTTGAAAAGAAAACCTGGTAGACCAAAGAAAATAGGTCCTCAAGTAGTTAAGCAGGTCAAGAGACCTATTGGACGGCCTCCAAAACCGAAAGTAAACATGAATGAAAGCACAAAACCTAGACCTGAACTTAACTGTGGTGGTAAAAGTGTCAAGTCTGATGCAGCAGTAGTGGAAGAAGTTAACAGCAACAAAAATATTACCGTGACAGTTGTTTTTGGAAGGTCAAGAAGAACTAAGAGACATGTTTCTGAAGGTAATCTAAATCTAATCAGCATTCTGCCCACACAACACGTGGATTCTAATTTTGCCAATGATCCCAGCAAAGTAAGGCACAATGCAGAAACTGGAAATGTTTTGCCTGAAGTGATAAAAGCCTTCCAGAATACTTCTGCTGAAAAGGAGGTCTCTGGTTATGACTATGTAAGGCCTATCAAGAGTAACCTGACATCACCACATCCTTGCAGCAATGTTATACGGCAGATTAAGAAACCATTAACCACCGTTCGAAAGCCTGGCAGGCCAGCGAAAGTAAAGATTTCCGGCATATCAGTGACTGTTAGCAGACTTTCACCTCAGGAAAGAAAAGTGAGCATCAGCAACGGTTTGCCTCCTTTGCAACAGCAGAATGTGTTAGAAAAAAACATACCACAGGAAAGAAAAAATCAACTGTGCAATAATATGGGTCAAGTAAAGAACATGCAGAAAGATTCTAGAGAGAATGGATCACACAATGTTACTACAGTGGTGTCAAGAAAACGTGAAATTCCATCGAGACATTCTGCTAGAGACAAAAAGCCTTCACTGCATTTTTTGCATTCATTAGCATCTTCTAGTGCATTTACTTGTAGAAGTGCCTTACTACATAAATCTTACAAACTCCATTTGAAAAAAGCTAAAGAGCGAAAGGAAAAACTTACACAGTCAAATCAGAGCACTGCATCCAAAGATACCTCAGAACTGAGAAATTCAGGAAATGCTAAAAAGGATCTTAAGGATGGTGAATTTGGGCCAATTAATGAAGTATCATCAGATCCCATATTTTCATCAAATCCCTCACTCAGGTGGTGGCCTACTTCCACTTCAAGTGACACTTTGTTGGAAGAACTAAACAATAGATTTGAACAGATAACTAATACCTGGTTGCGAGTGGGGGGAAGTGAGTTTGACAAATGTGTATGTGAAAAGAGGGATCCCATTGAACAAGACTGTAATGTTGAAATGTCAGACCCTTTAGACTCCTGCCTTGTAGAACTTGAAACATCACCTATAAAAATGCTTTTCCAGAAAAAGTGTAATATGAATGAACTCTGCACCTGGTTTATGCAAACTACAGAAACACAGTCTCTGTCTCTTGTGAGAAAGGCAAATGCTCGCAACCCCTTAGAAGTAGTTAGTACTAGAGAGATAAAGATGGAAACTAAACAATCTGATCCTAGTACTTGCCCTTTCAGAAAGCACTTTAAGAAGTTTGCACTATCCTCCCCTTCAAAACCAGCAGGGAAATTGCAAATATTACATAACATGGTGAGGTCTCCAGTCTTAAGCATGAAGAGTAATTTCACTTTAGCCAGATTAAAAAGAAATGAATTTAAGAAGTTGCAGCATGATAGGTGGGGACAAAAAAAAAAGCTCTATAATCAGGCTCCTGGAGGCTGGAAATCAAAAAAGAAAAATCTGAAGTTATTTTGCCAAAACCAATTGTTTAAAAGTACAAGTGGGGAAAGCAATGATGAAACACCCAAGCTCCAGGAGAAAAATACAGTAGAAATTCAGCCTACTGAGAATTTGGTAGAGTCTCAGAATAGCCTCTTGCCAACTGAAAATGAAGCCAGAGATGCATTTGTTCAACAGATGATGGGATCTTCTGACTTGAACCCACATCCTGGTTTAACAAATATACTTAAGTCACATTCAGAGACAAATGGAACAATTTGTTGCCAGCAAAATGTTAGAAAAGAACAAAGCCAAGATAAACTGTTTCAAAATACTTGGAAAGCCAAAACCTTTAAAGACTGTAGGATATTTCTGAGAAAAATCAACCATATTGAGCAGCACAATTCATTTAAGTTAAACAATGTCATTTATTCGCCTGAAGCTGTTGACAGTAAAAACACTCAGGCCTATATGGAAGAAAAAAGACATCCTCTTTTAAGGTCCCATTCTACTAAGCAAAATACCTTAAAGAAACAAGAAAATGAAACGGAAACATCTAAAGGATCTAATTCTTCTAAAGTAACTGAAAGGCTGGATGACCAGTTTCACAGCAGAAAATTAAGCAGTGGTGTAAACCAGGACGATAATCCTACTGGTAGTTCTGAAAGTCTTACCAGAATAAACAAAAGAAAAAGTCCACAATGGGAGACCACTGATACAAATTTAAGAAAAAGGCATAAGAGGCAATCATGCAGTAGTGGACAAATGGCACCTTATTACCCAAAGTACCAAGTAGGTAAGTTCCTGTTCCCCCCTTCATCTTAAAATTGAAATCCTAAAGAATTGGAGAAGTCAAACAACTAAGCACTTTTTTTTTTTATTGCATGTAACTCATTTTAATTTCAAAAAAGTCATTAAATTAAACATTGCATAACATCAGAATAATTCAGAAAGTGCAATTTTGAAATGTGTATAATGTTTTGCACCATTCTTTCAACTCCAATAAGCTAACTAATGTAGTTCAGACAGACAAGAAGTCAGGTTCTGACATTCTGAAGTCTGTCACAACTGGCTATTGACTTCAAAATGAACAGAATTTCATTCCATTGTGTAGTTTCTCATATTGTGAGGAAGGGTCAATTATAAAATGAAGCATGAATTCAGTGTATTAACATATAGATGGTTTATAAAAATTCTCGTTAAATGATTCGTGTTACAAATCTGTAATGGTGTTGTAATTTTGCAGTAAAAGATAGTATTTTGTACTTTTGAAAATTATTCAGTCAGAGACCCATTTTGGTATCTGTTCCATGCCAAATGAAATCTGCTGACTCTGAGGGGTTTGCACATTGAATGCTTACAGAACAATTTATAATGCAGAATTATTTTTTACAAGTACAATATACAGTTACTATGCTAAATACTTTGTCTTGCAATCTTTCTAGGCTAGTGTGAAATGAAATAATTTTTTAAATATAGTTATTTATAAATACATTGTAATACAACTGTGTTCTCAGAAAGGCTATTATATTACTTCGAAAGAGGGTACACTTATGAAATTATTTCTTCTGTTGGGTGAAGAGATCTCCTTAAACAGAAGTCTCAACCCATTTCAACAAAAGTTCTGAGACGTGAAATACTCACCAAGTAAAACGCAACTTCTGCAATGGGATTTAAATGACTGCCTTTGTAGAAACAATATTGTATTAGCTAATCTGATATATTCCCCAAATAAAAAAACCTTATTCAAAATATCAGGGAAAAATCTTAGGTCCTCCTTTCTGTTCTATATTGTAGAAAAGGATCTCTGATTACAAATGGAAAGGTTAATTTAAGTCTTAATACAAACAATATAATGGCTCTTGTATACTTTATTTCTTTTATACTTCATGTGCTGTATAGAATTCTTCATATTAAGCTCATTCCGTGTAACCCTGCTTTTTCCAAAGTACAGCTCTTTTTTTTACTCTGTAGACTACTCTTCTGTATTTTAATTCATTGATCTGGGGCCAAGCTCAACATAAATAACTTGTTTTTAAGTTCAAACTTTTAACACAAAATTGCTGTTAAAAAAAAAAAAGCAAGGGATAGCATGTATCCATTTCTGTTCTGCAAATGAAGAAAGAGCTCTCTCATACTTTTAACTCATTGAGAAAATGTTACATAGCAATTATATTTATCTGTAAATGTTTTATTTCTATGGCAATGCAAGACCTATTACTGTGATACGGTCTCATGTTAGTTTTAATTTGGACTCAATTTTATTTACCTGATAACTTTCCTCCTTTAGTTTTGGATCTTCAGGAAATCTGATAACTATTTTGATATTTTACATTACTTCATTTACAGTTTTTGTTTTTTTCCCTTACTCATAATTTCTCATATCAGCCATTGTTTTTAGAAAGGATATGATAGGAAGTTCAATGGTAAAGGAAGTGTTAAAAGACAAGGAATGATGTTTCTGGAATTTTCTCTGCACTTGTAACCCCAGTTTTTTCATAGGGGTACTGTTGCAGTATCAGGGGATTGTCTGATATTGGAAGGATGTCTTGTTTTGCTGTGTTGGTTCAACATTGTATACTCTCTGCACCAGGCAAAGAAATCATACAAACATTTTTAGTCTAGTATAGGTATTCCCTGAAATGAAGCAACATGATTTCTAGTTGTGCATGCATGTGACTTCAGACATAAGCTCTTGCATCTGGAAGTTTAAATGCACATGAAAACATCATGTTTTGTTCATATGTTCTTTGGATTGTATTTTTGTTTATGTGGTATCATAAACTATATCACTGTTCTGTTGTCATGCTTGAAATGTTGCTATAGACACATTTATGGTCAACACTTGAAGTTTTTCTTCAATTTTTGTGGGTCTCGGGATCTTACCAAATGTTCTTGAAACAGAGATGTTGTGATGGTTTTATTGTAAAACATTGTGACGGGTGGGTGGAATGTTGTTATCGTATTTTTATGTATACTTGCTCTTCATTAGCATGTACAAGCAGGAATAAACAATTGAGTTCTTACAGCTCCAGGTAGTGTCCAGCAATCAGAACTAGCCATGCACTCATTGCAGCAACAGAAGAGAGTGAATTGCTTTTTCACATTGCCTGTTGTATTCAAGATAAGGTGGCTGGTAGATACACGGGCCCGTTTGATGTTTGTTGCTACTTGACTTCTGAACCGTTGCGTTAACAATGCATTTGATGTGCTGAGGGGGCAGTTCCCTTTTACTGTAGATCTATGTTCTGGCAATTTTAATTTCTTTAGTAACACTGAAACACTATTATTCTCTGCTGTGCAAAGAAAATTACATAAGCATGTTTTTAGGAAAGCATTTGTTTTCTTTTCATGAGAGTCATTCTCTTTTAATGCTGAAGGTCACATTCATGTGCTTTGGACTTGGGCAAAAGGTTTCAAGAAAGCCAAACTAAAATACGAGAAACTATTAGTCCAACAATAAAACTGGGACATGTAAAATACTCCATTTTAGAATCTTACAATGTACTGGATCATTTAAAAATCTGCTTCAGAGGGTGTGGACTTGATACCACTGGAAAAGAGACTGTGAACCTTCTACAGTCGCAGACAGTGCAGACATCACAGACCTCTGCACTTGCCCTTTGTATCAGGGTGGGAGTTTGCATACAAAAGCTTTTAAAGATCAATTCCTATCACTTGAAGTTAGGGTATTTTCATCTGAAATGAACTTTTCAATTTTCTCCCTTACATTTTGGCTTTTCTTCAAGTAGTCTGGAGTTTTAGAACAAATCTATTGGATTTGTTGGCAGAGAATATGACTTTTCAATTTTAATTTTTTATTATGTTTGAATGCAGTTTTTAAATTATACCTTAATGAAATCAAGTTAGTGCAGTACTTGAAATGAGCATTTGCTAATTTTTGTGGTCGTTGCAAAGTTGGCTGCAAGAGTTAAGAATCTTAACTGTAAAACTTTGGTGTTGCAAGTCTGATTGGTCTCTTCATTATGAGCATAAAATAACGTCTATAATAATATTACAGACAAAACTTTTCTTAAATTTAACTTGCATTACCGTAAGTTTTCTAAAAATTGGAAGGAGAGATTTTGTGAACTCTTTTTTACACATCTGTATTAGAATGGCTTTAATATTCCAATATTGTTACTTATTTGTCTCATGGTAGTGCAGTCCAGTAATGATAAGGATACAAATGAGAATCACTTCCCTACTAATGTGAAAGTCTCACACCAATGATCTAGTGACAAACAAGAGTGTTTTTAGCAGGGTTGTTCAGCTTTCTCTTTCATGAAGGTCCACATTCTACGCCCCTAATGAGTAAGAAATTTAAAATATTAGGTTAGGTAAAGTGCAGAGGAGACATAGTGTAACAGTCATTAAATCTGTTGATTTTAAGAAGGCTCTTTTCACAAAGGCTTTTCATCAGAGAGTTACTTGGCTCCAAAATAAGTTTCACCTGTGATGCAGAGTAAGCAGATAAAAGTTTTCATATCTGTAGTTGCCAGACAAGAAGTTACTTTTTCACAAGCAGACATAAACCAAAGTAAGAGTAATAATAGAAATGTAGGAATATGAAATGAATGACTATTCTCAGTAAGTGGGCCATTTTTAATACAGAAGGATAAAAGCAGAAAGGTACACTCGATATATAGTTGACTATACATGTGTAATAAATCCTTACTCATTTAATGAAATTAATGCTCTCTGCCTCATTCCCCATAATGCAACAACAGCAGCTCCAATACCACAGTCTAATGCTCCATTTTGGTTTACACTCTGGAATTTTACTTGCCAATTTACATACTCTTCTTCCCTTTTCTTCTCACATCATGTGATCTAATGTGAGGTGTGTGGGTTTTGGGTGCTGTTTAGTTTTTTTAAACTGTGGTTATTTATGTATTGCCTTAGGGTGTGCTGTTCCTCATGTTCTTTTGAGGGTTCTGGGCTAAGGTTTTTACTTTTGCTTCTTTGAATAATGGACATTTTTCAAAAAACTCGGCTCTGAAGTCTTCAATTTCCTTTACCTGCAAGGAAATACCTGTAGTTTTGTGCCATGATTGTTAAGCCTTTTGTGAAGGATTAATTTCCCTTGTTTTATACCTAAGTTGAGGTGCTTTTTTCTTCATTTTATTCAGTATTATGTTGCTATCTGTTTTTAATTATACCTCTTCAAAAACTGAGGAACTCATACTCATATTTTCCTATTTGCCCTCGGTCCTGAGGAAATGACTATATTTTCCAGCTTTCTTTAGGGAACTGGTAATACTAAATAAATATAGACAATCTTCTGTCTTTCTTTGTAAGCCTTTCTCTAGAAGAGAAAATAGGAGTTTTCCAAGGCCTGCACAGTGCTTTTGAAAATCTGACAAGTGCACATCCTTTTTAAAATCCTCTGTTCTGTTAAGAGATTACAGAAGGCCTTAAAGCAGAGCTTTGGTTGCAGTTAGATAGAAAAGGAGGGAGGTCAATCAACACAGCCTGTGAAGGTGTAACTTTTAAGTTAAGTATTTATGTAGTCTGACTGTGGCAGAGCAGATTCATTTTACTGACACAATTCCACATTTTGGTGTTGAAAATAGTCCTGTTCAACAAAGATGCTTTAATTCATAGAGACCTGTGTACTGTGCCTTAGTTTGCATTTCTCTATTGTGTATATGCTAAAGCCAGTCCTGCTTTTTATCTGTCACCAGATCTTTGTAAAGTGTCTCATACTGGAATCTTCAGTTAATGACATCCAGAAAGTGCAGATTCTGGTTCCAGAATTGAGGGGAGAAATTTAAAATGGTGTCAGATTACTGGGTTGTTGTTTACATGTATTTTTGGGTAGATTGTCCTTCCCTAGTTCATCTTTTCACTCATTAAAGCATAGTTTTAGCCTGACCCTTGATGGTTTGAAATCTTCCTCAGGTTTTCAAACCAAATATAATGCCAGATTTATTCAGTGTTCATCCTTTTGCTTGTGGTGTCCTTTAATTTTGCTAAAATTGCAGAGTTGGGCCTTAAAAAGATTGTTTAAACAAGACTTACAGAAATGTTTTTGTTGTTTTAAAGTATTTCAGGAGAAATCTAAGTATTTGTTTGCAGGGCTTTACGGTGTGGTGCTACATTTTACAAAGTTACCTGAAATTTTGTTTCTACTGTAAATGAACATTTGGTGGCTGTAAAAAGTCGTATTTCATTGTTCATGTTCCTTCTTCCTTGTATTCATTTGGTAACTGGATATTAATTAAATACAAATAGTATTTTTGCCATATTTTAAGGACCACATTTTCTTTTCAAAAGATTTTTTTCTCTCCAGTGTTTCCTGTGGTCGACATGAAAAAAAGGCTCTCTAAAATGTCCTTGAATGAATTGGGTGTCCCTGAGAATGCTGAGTGTTTCTGAAAGCTGTTGACAACCTTCAGGTTCTAATTAAGACAGATATTTTTACAGTGATAAACAACTAAATAGATTGATGTATCTGAAAGGAAATTGCTGTATATGGGAAGCCAGATATTTTAAGAGCAGTGTTTTGCATTTCCACGCACACCCCACTGCAGCATCACAGCCTGGCGGGTTTGCCCTTGGTGGCAGTCGAGGCAGTGTCGCGCTTCACGTGTTCAATGTCATGTAAAACATGATGGTGTTCTGGGGTGTGAGATCTAGCTGAAGAAAGTTTATGGAGTCCTCACTAGCAATGTTTACCTCATAGTTATTTAAAGATTTTATTAGGTATTTTGAAAGAAATCAGAGGAAAATGTTTGGAAATCAAAATTACGAGTTTTGCCCAATACAATTTTATGGAAATATGTGATTTATAGATCTGTACCTGAATATATTTGGTGCTACCTATGAACTGTGAACCTTTCTAAGGTATGATTTTAAGACAAAATCACTTCCTTGCAAAACTGCAAATAGAATCTCAATTGAGATGCCAGTTGGGAAGTTATTTGGAATTTTTTTACCTTATTGCTGGCAAGGGTTTTTTTGATAGTGCATTATAAAAAGCTAGAAAAGTAGATCTTACTTCACTGCCAGTCAAACAGAAGATGGAAATTACTGTAACTAAGCAATAATTGATATGTATTCCACACTCCTAACAAGGTTATGCCTCGATATTTTGATTGGTTACAGTGTACCTTGATAAAATAATGCTGTTCTTGAGACACATCTCTCTCCATCTTCTCCTTTCAATGCATCAGGTATTATCTTGAATTGCTACGGTTTTCATATCTCCTCCATCTTTATTTCTTTTTTCCCTTTGTTGGATTGCCAGCTTTCAGCTGACTGACTTGTTTTCTCATCTAAATTCTCACTTTATATTTCATTCTCAATGTGTGATTTTTCATTAACTTATTAATTACTCACATTAATAAGGCAGATGATTTGTGTTTTCCTTGCAGTTTTCTACCTTTCTGTAGAAAGGTGTGCACACTTTTTCAAGGAGGGTGGTGAGCCCAATCAGGATGTCAAGTCACTGCATATCAGCTTAGCTCCTGTAGTGAAAATTACACCTTTGCCATTGGCTGTCTCTTCCTGTGTTGGCTGCTCCACTGCTTTTTTGTATATCGTGACGTATATTTGTAGTTTTACAGCAGTATAACATTGAGTTGTGCTTCATCTGTGCTCCACAATAGCTGCCTATGCCTTTGTCACAGAACTGCCTGTCCTGCACTGGTGTGTACCAGTGTGATCCTGCTGAGCCGTTGTTAATTTCACAACATTCCAGTTACTCATTCAGTTTATCCATGCCCACATCTGAACCACGATTCAGACCATTCAGGCCATTACACTCTGGTTGTTCCATATTTGCCTGCATCCTGTCTTCATGCTTTGCTCTCCTTTACTACCAAGCTTTACTTGATTCTCAAATCATGCATCAGCTTTCCTTTTATCCCAAGCTGTGTTTGTGAGTCCCAAAGGATACCCTGCAGAAGACGAGTGCAGTTTTATTCCTGTTTTGATTTTTACTGCATGTTTCTCCCTGTGTACTTTGCTGGTCCATTCGATCTGGTCCATACACCTGCTAAGAGATTTGTAATACCATGAGCAAGATGTCAGTCATCTTTTGTCACAGATTTTTTCAAACCCAGGCATGAAAAATGTTTTGTAAAAAGCCATACAAACTTTTTAATCTTTTGATATTGAAGACCAGGTAATTTAATTTTTTTCCTACAGTGCAAAGATACGTCTTTTTCAAGGTCAAGGTGTTTAAACAGACTTTTGTCCTCCTAACTCCATGCTTTTGGGCCAGCAGCTCTGGGTGCTTTATATCTTTCGACAAGTTACAGTTTCTGCTGCCATATTCATGGCAATTTGCACATTCTGTTCTTATGGGACAGGTCAAGCAATTTTTGTTTCTTTGCATTTTTTCATTACTGAAAGGGGATTGTTTTCTGATGCTGATTCCTCTCATGTTCTGGGCATCAGTAAAGGCTGCTTAGATTATTCGTCAATTTCTTTGGAGTACAAGTAATGGTATCTCTTGCTGTGTCAAGAGGATGTAAACCTTTAGTGAGAAACTTCATGGTTTATGGAGGCAAGGTACTCACTCTTTTCTATATTCTTTTCTTTGGTTTTGTCAGTCTGATAGATTTTACTATTCGATTTGTCCTTTCAACAGCAGAAACTCACATAACTTACGTCTGCTTTCAGCTTTAGTGGTTCCTTACCACAAATTAAATTTAGGCAGGAGTTTCACAAACTTTTCTTTCGGTGGCTGCGCCAGCTCACCTCCTCTTCATCCTTCACTTACTGCCACATGCTCCTTTCTGTCTTCACTTCTGGGTATCCATAGGAGGAATCTGTGCTTTTGTCTTTTATTGTGATTTACTTGTAAGTGGGGCAGGTATCTTAACTTGGCTGCGGCTCTTTCTTTAGTTAAGATCAGCTTTAGATCTACTTTTCTTATTTCATGCGTACCGGTAGAAATGGCATTAAAATTAACTTAGGACTTACAATCCTTTCAAAAGCATAAGTCTGAATTTCTGCTTGGTTTGGAATGTTTTATATCAGTTGTCAAGCCATCAGTGAGTAATGTGATTACAGTCATGTTTTTCCAAGCAGGTCTTATGTAGGTCTTCTTATTCTTTGTTTTCATTTTGTAGCTCAGGGTAGAATATTTCTAAATTGTGATTCTGCTAGGAATTGGAATGAGGCTTTCTGTGGTGGTTTGACCTTGGCTAAATGCCAGGTACCCCCGAATTAACACACGCACACCCAGGGCTCATGAGTTGAGATAAGGAAATGTGGGAGAAGACGCACTCAAATGGGTAAAACAGGACTAACTTAGGTTGCAAAGGGATCTAATTTATTGCCAACAGAGTAAGAGGAGTAAATGAGAAGTAAAATAAACCCTTCAAGGCCACCGTTTCTCCGCTCACCCCCCTCCCTCCTTCCCAGCAGCTGCACAAGGGAACAAGGCATGGCGGGGGTTAGGTCAGTTCATCACCCAGATCTTCTTCCCCTGCCTGGGGAGAGGCTCTTTTCCTCTGCGTAGCCATGGGTCTCACCGTCGGCAGCCCGCCCGACACTGCTACAGTGATGCTGGTCCCCACACAGGCAAGCAGTCTCCCCAAAACTGCTACGGCGTGGGGTCCATATTCCACGGGGTATAGACCTCCGAGCCAGGCCGTTTCCATCTCGGAAGCGAGGCTTCTTCTGTTTTCCGGACTTCTGCTGGACCTCNTAGGACTCCCTCTGGACCACGGCCTGCTCCAGGGCATCCTCTCACTTTGGCATGGGCGAGTGGATCTCAGCATTTCCCGTGGGCCCCCATGGGCTGCAGGGGCACCCCCTGCTTCACCATGGCCTCACCACGGCCTGCAGAGGCTGCAGAGCTCCGGCGCCTGGAGCTCCCCCTCCCCCTCCTTCTCCGCTGACCTTGGTCTCTCCATGTTGTTTTCCCTCACATACTCTCACCTACTCCTCCTCCTCTGGCTAAGGAAAAGTACATGCACCCATTGTTTTGATTTCTTCTTAAATATGTTTTCACAGAGGCGTAACCAACATCTGTAATTGGCCCAGCTTTGGCCAGCAGCATGTCCATCATCTTCAGAGCCATCAAAGATTGGCTCTGCTGGACATGGTGAAGGCTTCAAGAAGCTTCACACAGGAACCATCTTTGTGGCCCCCTCACAAGAAAAACCGAGCCAAGCAAAACCAGCACACTTTCACATTTCATATTAAAATACATGCATACATGAAAATTAAGATGTTTAGGGAAGTCAGTCTATTTAGATGGATCTTGTCACAGGTTCTTGTTACCTAAGGTGTGGATTTCACAAGTACTCAGAGGTTATACTTGGTATTTTACTGCCACCAGCTCGGCCTCAAAGTTGTCTTATTTCAAACTATTGAAATCTTGGTCCAAGCAATGGATGCTTTCACTGTACATGAAATGAAAGCCTAGCTGAAAAATTCTTGTCTAGAAACAGTAAGAATGACTTCCAATATTTTTGTTAAAAAATAAATTCTTATTCTCACTTGGATTGTGCTCTCTTATCTATGTGTAAAATCTTTGATTTTGAATGCAGGGTAAATTTTAGGGGGGAAAAAGTACTTAAAGTTAGGTTTCAGTGTTTTTATTCAGACACTTAGCATAATTTTAAAAACATTCAGTAGCAATAATTTATTTTTAAAATTTAAGAAAATCATTTACAATGCAAGTAAATGCAAACTTAAGGCATCAATTCTTAAAATTGTGGTGGTTGTTGTTACCTGTCTTTCTAGTTTAAAGTTCTAGAGATGTGTGTTTGGAGAAATTCTCTTGTGTATCGTATTTGTTGCTGACATTTCCTATTTATCAGTTTACTACTCACAGCTGGCTTTAAATTACATTTAAGTAGTAGAAATCTCAGAAAAGGAAATTACTTATTTGCAAATTGCTGTTTGACCTTCCTTAATTCAGAAGTCTGGTGGGTTACAAACCACCCAGGGACTGTCTCATCATGTTTCTGAGATGATCTCTCTCCATAACATAATTGCATTTATAATGTAAAAAAACTATTACAAATTAAAGATTTGAGCTCAAATGACAGGACTTCCATAGCTGCATTCATCACAGTGCAGAGATGGAAGCATTGTGCGTCCTCAGAACAGCCTGAACCAGCAGCACACATAGTTCTGAACATACAACCTTTGCCTTATTGTGCCTCCTTCAAAACCATTTTTAATTATTTTAATTGTTTTAATTATTATTAGAAAAAAATAGCAAAAAGTTTTCCTCTGTTATAGTATGTTTCTAAGTCAAATACAGCAGTGCTCATCTGCACAACAGGTGTTTAGGGTTTGGGGGTTTTTAAAATTTATTTGTATGCGGCTAACTTCTAATGATAACTAGAAATTAGTTTTCTTTCAGGGAACTGATGATCAGAGGAAGGCTTGTTTCTTGGTGGTGCCTAGAAGCTAAGAATTTGTTATGTTCATCATCAAATTAATGATACTTCCTTTCAACTGTTAGTCTTAGCTGATTTTTGTTTCCAAGATCTTTTAAGACAGTATGCTATGAACAATTTTGAGATCATAGGATTTTTTTTTTCTTTAACAGGTTATATACTATCATCACTAGTAAATTATGCCCTAAAATTTTATGTCTTCTTCATGCCCACTTCAGTGACATCTTACATTAATATTCTAGTTCCTTGTTCTTGAAGAACCCTGTGCCTTCTGTGGATTCTTGTCAAAAAGATCACTGTTCTACATAACTTTCTCAGTCAGGCTGCTTTAAATAATTATCACTTTAAAAAGGGGAAGGAATGTGGTTGCTATTTAAACTTGTTAACATGTATTCAAGTCTGCCCTGTATTTTGGGGAGCTATCAGAATGGAGCTCTGTACTTCCACGGCTGTGCAAGCCTGATTTTTTTTTTTTTTTTAAAGTTTTAGTTCCTAATTTCTGCAATGAAAGTGCAATTTAAACCTTTTATGTTGCCTATCATCTGTTGTGTGTAATATTCTGAGGGTGACTGGTTTTGGGGAGAAAGTCATGTTACTTCTCTAACTGCACTCTGAAATTGTTGCCATCCACTCCACTTGCCAAATGTTTACCTGAAAATGTAACCATCTGCTGTTTGGTGTTACTGTTGTGCTGTGGTCTTTGATGATGAACTGCTAGTAGTTAGTACTGCTGTGTAATTTTGTCTTTGTGCAAGTTAAACTTCAAGCTTGAACAGTGTGTGGGTATTTCAAGATATACATTCAGAAAATAGCTACAAGTAATGCTCTTTCAATTACAGGCCACAAGTGCTCATAAATTCCTAGTTGTCTCTTCTAGCTATCTTTCTCATATATTTTGTATGTATTTCATTCATATTTCCTTTCTTTCCATCCTTTTTTTTTTTTTTTTTTTTTCCTCAAACCAAGAAAACAATTCTGAGTTGGTCTGAAGAGCAAAATAAACTTTCCACCATAATTTCAGTCTGGGATTATGACTGGTTCTGACTTCTCACCCTGTCTTTGTCTCCAATTCAGTTCACCTCCTGTCTTGCTATTTTGTACAGTTTTATTTGTCCTAGCGCTCCAGCTGTGTTAAACCCAGCACTGCTAACTTCTAAGAGTCCCTGAACATTGCATATCTCCCCAGCTTGCTTTGATTGATTTCCAGGGCATTTGTTTCTCTCTTTCAGATTCCCAAATGGGATTCCGTCCACTCAGCTGAAATATGTTATTTTGTATTACAGTTAGAGTCCATTTGTTAAATGGAAATGAGACATTAAAAATTTTCTTTGTCGATTTCTTTGTTGCTGGGTTTTGGCATTGTGGAAAAAAATGAGTTTAAATTTTGGAGGCAATCAATCAGACTGTGTGTGCCTGGTTTACTGTCTTTCCAATATATGTTACATTACCAAATCAATCTCTGTTGGAAATCATACTGAGCCTACTGTCGTCATTGTAGATTTTAACCTAGTGTATTCCACTAGTTCCTTTTTTGGGAAATTGAGTGAGGTTTGTACAGAGAACAATTTTTTTATTCTGCTAAAGTGTTACTGTTTCTGCTCAGTGTTTTTGAAACCTTTCTGTAAAAGCCTTGAATCAGTGCTGTGTGTCACAGGTGCTCTTATGCTTTCCAAGCTACCAATTTGTACATCACTGCTGGTGGTGTTTAGCAAGTGCAGTCTCCAGAATTTCTGTCAGACAGGAGGGTAGGAACCAGTTTGACCTTGCTCTCAAATAGTGGGGAAGGAGATGTTTTTATCTGTAAGTGTTGCAAAAGGCTCAGAGAAACATAACCCTGCAGTGATACTTTCATAGCCTTTTCACAGCATACAAACACACAGCGTTGATGCCAGTCTTTGATGGAAATGTTGAGGACTGACCTAACAGATAAGAGACATTTTTACCCATTCCTACTTTTTCTTTTTCCTACTTTTTTTTTAACCTTGTGACAGATTTACTCAACAAATATATGGACTTGAGCTAGCCAGATTTTTTAAAACTTTATCATTTTCATACAACAACAGGTGTTAAATTTCCTGTTTTTCCAGAAGAATGTTGCTCCAAACTGCACAGAAAATAATCAGTTCAAAGAATATTTTTTCCTTCTGTGCTTGGCAGCCTCAACTTTTCTGGTGTTGCTTTCCCATCCTGCTATTAAAAATCAGTATTTCGATTAGTATTATGATGATTTGGGTAAAACTAAAGAAATAAATGTGGTATTTCCCCCCAAAGAATAGTTGTATCTGGGCAGTTCTTAACAGAAAGTGTGGAAAAGGACAGGGTTTTCTTTAGCACTTAGGAGCATGGGTAGGCCACTCATTGCCTGCTTTAGTAGAAGGTTGAATTTAAACCTTTCTATTTATTCATTTTTATTTAATGATAGGAGGAAATTTTTGTGGGGAGCAATGATCTTTTTAGGCCCCAGCAAGCCTGGAAACTTGACTACACACAGCGTTCTCTGCTTAGCAAGGGAGACCAGAGAGGACCTGAGAGTCCATCAATGTTACTCTGATCTGGCTGCTAAGATTTGTTAGAATAACACAGGCAATTCATCCTTTCTCCAGCGCTGTTGCGAGAGAGTAAATTCAGAGGTGATTCAGTGATGGTGATATGGGAACTGGGAGTTGCAACACACACCAAACCATCCTGGAATCCTCACTGACAGTGTTCCAGACCCATTGGTTTGGCATGTAGCAGCTTCCAAAGAAAGCCCAGAGCACGTGAGGGCATTCCCAGCTTGCACTGACCCCACAGTGTGTCCAGTCACCATGTGCAGCATGGTGTGCCCACGTCCTCATTGCCGCTCCTGCCACCCCTCTGTACTTCACTTGGCTCTGGGGCAGTCAGAACTCTCTGAGGCTGAGCAGGCCCTTGCACAGAGCCGTGGCAGAGCAACTGCTGAAGGGACTGCTGAACTTGGCTCCCTGAGGCATTTTTTCAGATTGCTCTTGTTTCAGATCCAAAAGTATAGTCACGTTTCTATATCCACTCTTTACTTTCTAAGAAGAGACAATTATACGGATCAGTTATTTTACATAGTGAAATATAAAATCTTTTAAATTAAGCAGTAAATATGTTACCAGCACTTCAAGAGTATTTAGAGAAAAGGGCTAGGAGATGGTAGTGTAGTCAAATATGAAGAAAAAATCTGAATTTTCAAGAAATCTCACTAGCAGTGTAGTTTGGAAAATGGCCCTTACCAGCTTGGTAAAATTCCTAGTTGATACACAGAAGTAACATGCCAGGTCATATGAGGAGCCCAAACCTTTGGTTTTTTCTGTCTGGCACTTGCCCAGCATTAAATAGGGTTTATCTGTCTACTGCTTTAAAGACAGTAGAAATGCTGTTTCTTTAAATCACTTTGCAGGTATATTCTACCTCCTAGTTTGCAGTTTCTTGGTTCCCAAGGCATTTATGTTCCTTTCAGACAGCAACCACCACCCAAAAACAAACAAACAAACAAACAAACAAACAAACAAACAAACAAACAAACAAACAAACAAACAAACAAACAAACAAACAAACAAACAAACAAACAAAAAAAAAAAAAAACCACCCCACCCCTTAAAAAAAACCAAACAAACCAAAACATTCCTGCCCTATGCTTCATTTAGCTGTTGATTAGTTATTAGGAGTTAGGTTTTACTACCTAGCCATGCCTGAAAAGCACAGAATCAGTAAGGGTGAGGAAAGCTGCAGAAGTCACCATCTCATGTATGCACTTAATCCCATGGTCATAAGAAAAGCCTTTGAGTTTCTGAGGTCAAAGATCCAAGTCTGAAGAGGCTGTAAATTCAAGAAGGTAACCTTGCTGTCTGAAATCTTGTCCATCACCTACACCTGCACTCTGTTTCCTGCAGGAAGGAAAAGATCAGAGCAACCCAGAGGAAAAGGGTGTACAATGCAAAACAAGACAAAAGATAGAGGCTGAATGATGACACAAGGAAATGCAGGGCATGGGAGCAGTGCACCAGTTATGGAGGGTTGGGAACTAGTTAATAAATGAGAAATATCTGTTTTGCTGCAACGTCAAAAAGGCACACAGCCTTTGGAGTTTATATTAAAATATAAAAGAATTAAAATTGTGTTTCTGATATCTGTGAAAAACAACAGTGAACCATCATTTTAGCTGTCACCTAAGCTGTCTATGCCTTGTGCTGTGACACTGGAAATGGTTTAATCAAAATCAGTCATTGGTATTTGAGTGACAGAAGCTAATGTTTTAGGTTATAGTCCTACACTGACTGACTGTCCTCAGCTACTCTGCACACACCTGTGAGCACTACACCACAGCACATTCAATCCTTCAGAATGTGCACCTGCCTGAGTTCTGTGATGAACCTGTTTCTTGAAATTCAGCAAGTAAAATCCATTTTTGCTGTTTAAATACCCCTTTGACAGGAAACTGTGTTCAGATAGTTTTTAGCATGGTGATTACCTCCTACCCTTAATTACACTAAATAGAACATTATTTTTAGTATCTCAGAAATGTTTTCAACTTTTCATCATTCTTGAAGTTCTCAAAAACGTTGAAAAGGATGGTGAGAAACAATGTATCACACAGAGGGGGACAAATCTCTGCAGGAGGTAGACAGTAAAAAACATCGGATAAAGAGGTTTGAAATTGGGATTGAAATTGTCTTCTGAGTGTGTTTTATATCTTAAAGCACTTCTGAGTGCTTTATATATTAATGAAGACATTCTTTACGATGAGGATAGAGAAACAGGTTGTCCAGAGAGGTGGTAGATGTCCCATCTATGGAAACATTCAGGATCAGGCCGGACAGGGCTCTGAGAAACCTGGTCTAGTTGAAGATGCCCTTGCTCATTGCAGGGGCATTGGAATAGATGACCTTTAAAGGTTTCTTCCAATCTAAACTATTTGATGATTCAATCCACACATCTGTCCTAGTCTGCCTAGTGATCCCCAGAAAGGACTAGGTTTCTTGTATTAGTTGTTTTACCTAGACTTAAAAAAAAAAAAAAAAAACTGTCTATATGTGACTCTATTCATGTCTGTACTAAATTAATATTGTCAGCAATAAAGACAAGCCCCAAACTCTTGCCCAGTTCCTGCTCTGTGCCTTTACAGTAGTCAGCTGGAGATTATTTAAGCAAGGCCAGCTGTTATTCCACTCCTGCAAAGGAACAGCATGAGCAGGAGACTGGGATCCTGGGACAGGCACTGCCAATGGACAGGGCCTCAGCCAACCCCACACATACAAGCCCAATCTACTTCACAACAAAGCACAGCACAGTCGGGTTCTAACCCCGGTGTTTCTGGAACATAGTGCAGTAAAATAGCAACAAAAACCCCCAACAGAATACAAGATCTGCCACCACCTCATCTTGCCTCTTATCAGCTTGTTTACAGGGCAAGAGGAAAGTATACTAAACTTTTTCTCATTTTTTTCCCTCTCCTATCCCCACTTCTTTTCTCACAGCACGCTACAAGTGAAAGTCTCGGAGCCGCAGAATTCAATAGACATGAACACAGAAAATGAACATTTGAAGTCCATAAAGATGTGCCTTAATCAGCCCACTGAGTGGAATCTGAGTTTTTCAGCAGCATCTCTCGCCAGCTGTAAAGTTTTTAACCAAAATCTCAAAACTGATGAGAACAAATAGATTGCAGCTGTTCTTGCACTATTATTTTGTACATTGTTCCTGATTTTCTTTTTCTGCTAAATAATAAGCATTTATTACATTGATCTTGAAATGATCTTGTGTGATTTGGCTTTATATACTACTAGCATTATTCATTTGATGTACTTTTTCTTTTTTAAATATGAAGTTTCACATCTGACCATCATGGAATTCTTGCAGTACAAATTTATATCAGAATCAGATGTTCCCCTTTAATAGTATTGTGATTTTTCTATGTTCTTTACATTTAACTATTGTTTCCCAATTTTATTTTTGTGCACGAAAGTTAATATATTATGTAATTTGTGGCATAGGTCACCATGTAAAGATTTATGGTAATAATTCAAACAAATCTATAACAGGTGGAGACCGACTACCTCAAAGCAAAGCAGTACACAGGTAAATTATCTGAAGAGATCTCCTTCACCAATGGATTGAAATGTATGGAAGCACCAGTTTGTTTCTGCAGTATGCTTTCATCTTCACTTATCTCGAGAACTGTGTGACAGTGTTTAATGACCCTAATGTCTAAAAGAAAGACCAAGCCTGCTGGAGAATCTCATGAAAGATTGTCATTCAACAAATCTGTATCTGCACTTTTTGAGGTTTCTGCTAAATGGTCTTTCTTCCCCATTTGTTTTTATGAATTTATGCCTGCCACCAATTAAAATGGATGTAAATGCTCTTCCTATTTCATTTTTTCCATGTACTTTGGAAATTCAATGTAAAATCAAAATTTTATCTCTACTCAAAGAAGTAGTAAATGGTTGTAGCTGACTACATTGTAGACATTCCATGCTTAAATGATCTTAGCAAGGTTCATGTAATTCATTCATCAAAACTTTATTATTAATAGAGCTATAACAAAAGTGTTAGAATAAAACCATATAATATGCTTCTCTTTTCTGGAGTCATACATTCAGTAGCTAGAGTAGAAGTTTCTTAATTCATGATGAGTTGTCTGTCCTTTACTTGACAAGAACTGATTTTCCAGAAGGAAATTTCCTTGGAAGACACTATTTTATAAAACAAAGGTTTTAAGGATTTACCTTTAAAAAGTGAAGATGCAATTCCTCTTTACAGAGGTTTGTTGGTTTGCAGGTGCAATCCAGTCACTGAAAGAAAGAGATTGCTATGAATTCTGGTGTCACAAGATCCCAAGAAGGTCTCTGAAGCATCAGACGTGAATAAAAGTGCAGAATGTGATTAAAAGAATAAACATTCATCATGTTTAGTGCTGTTTAGAAGGTCTTTATGTATCTCAACTATTTAATACACATGGATTCTGTGGGGCAAGAAAAAAAAAGGAGAATTAAACTTTCCAGGGCAGAGGCACTGAAGTTGACTTCAGTGGAGCCCCACCAAAACACAAGGATCAGTAAGGAGTTAAGTGGGACGTAAGAGTCTTAAATGGAGCCAATGCAGCCCGAATCATGTTTGTGTGCCCATGGGAGGAGATGCCACATGGATTTTATGATTTCAAAGACCCAGTAAATGTCAGAATCTTTTGGGTTTGGACATGTCTCCCTCAGCTCCAAGCAGGAGCCTCTTTTTATTAACAAGTATTACTATTATTCCTTTGAGTCAGATTGAGGTTTAGTTGGCTGCTTTCTCAAGAGTTTTCAGGCATAACCCAAGTTCACCAGCCCCTGCTGTCCTCAGCTTGGAGAGCACCCAGCCAAAGGCCTGTTCTCAAGAGAAGTGGTTTTAGCGTGTAGGCTGAAGAGAATGAATACACAAGCAAACAAGAGTCACAAAATTGGTTTAAGAAACAAAAACTAGTGTGGGAATAAACATGTGATCTCTAAGTTTTGCCTGTTATTTAATAGGCAATCAAGTCTAGGTCTAGTGTGGTTCATGTTTGACACCATGCTGTGTTTAGCCAGCAAAAAGAGGAAGGATGCACACTAACTGGTCCAAAGCAACAGAGAGGCCATTTTAAAATCAATAAGAATATTTTAGGGATTAAAATTTGATTCCTTAATTGAGCAGCCAGGAAGTTAGGTACTTTCAATGCATAGAATTAAAGTAAAAAAACATTATTTTAGCTAGAAGGAATAATGCATACCAAGGCAAGATTTTTTAAACTGCAAGGAAGATACTTCCAGGCTTGGGTCCTTGTCACCTTTGGATGTATTCTTGCTACCATGTGACTTTCTCAGAAAGACAGCTGCATATATTTAAACCTTGATTATCACTAACAGTGAACTTTGAGAGAGACAGCACACATCTGATCATCCCACCCTGCAATTATGCAGCCACCCCTCCTGGAAAGGTAATTTTACAAGAGCATAAATTTTGTATTACACAGAAAAACCCCTTCCCTTTACAGGAAGTTGGGCAGGCAATGTGCCCAGAGTGGCTAGAAATTCAGTGCCAGTTGCTGGCCAGGTTTCTGGCCTGAAAGGACCACAGGGTAAGTCAGGCATAAAAGGGCATCAGGAAGGTCCATAGTTGTACACCCTGCTCAAAGGCAGCCAGCTGTGAGTACTTCACACCTAGTCCTGTCTTAAAAACTCCCAGGACAGAATCTACACAGCCTCTGCTCAGGCAACCTGTTCCAGCAGTTCTCAACCTGTTCCACTGCCTTTTGCACCTTCTATTCTGGTCTAAGTTTCAATTTATACCCATTGTTTTTTTTTTATCCTCCCATCATATGCAACAAAGAGGCCAATTCTATCTCTTTACCAGACTCCTTGCAGGTAACTGCAGATCCTCCCAACACACAGGAGGAACAAGCCCAGCTCCCTCAGCCTCTCCCCACAGGGCAGGACCTCCAGCCCCACACCAGCTCTGGGGGCCTCCAGTTAGGCAGTCTGTTTTCTATTAACACACCAGTGAAGCCACATCCACAGCAGAGGCCTCCACTGACTGGGAGGTGACTTCAGGGAAACTTCACCTTTTCAGTCCAGCATTCCTAAGAGATTTTAGAGACAGAACCTGCATATGTGGCAAGGCACAGCAGAACAGCAAGAAGGCAAAACTAAAGTCTTAAATTTATTCAGGAAGGTATTCCCAGAGCCCTTTATAGATTTTTATTGTTCCTGCTTTGCCTTGAACTCATTTTAAGAAAAAATCAGAGTGAACTAGCACCAGTTGATGAAAGTGTAATAGCGCTTAAAGAGCAAACTCAAGAGAGAGGATGAGAGAACTTGTAACTTAAATTAAAAAACCCAACACTAAAGCACCAGGAAAGCTCTAACTTAAAACTGAGAAAAACAACTATATACTTTGCCCATTTCAACTATGTTCAGGCAGCATTCAAGGGGACAGAGAGCATCTGATCTAAAGTGGCTACATGTACACAAACTCACACTCCAACACAATTTGGGGATTTGAAAAGAGTTACCAAAAGAGGGAGGTCAGGACCCTGAAATTGTGTTTAAAATTACAAAAATAATTCATCACAGTTAGAGAAGCCTCTGAATAGAGCAAATAACAGCAGAAAAGTGTGTCGTGGCATTTTGCAGTTTGACAAGTTTCCAACAAAATCTGCAAATAATGAAAAGCAACAATCCTGTCTGCTTCCTATATGCAAGCTTGGAAATAGCATAACAGTTTGGGCATTACACTTCAGGAATACTACACTTCACTTGTGTCCCTAAGTCGTTTCTGAGAATTACCCAAGATCATTTATAGCATGTTTACCTATTTTAAATGCAAGTTCCTTAGAAAGCTGCATTTGGCATCAAGAGTTGAAAAGTGCATGTCGAGGAATTGAGTGAGTTTGCTCCAACTGCTCTGAAATGACCCCATCACAACACGGACATGACTGACCAGGTGTTTCCTCTTGAGTGAACCTGCAGCTGTGTGCCACTTAAGCTACTGCCCTGTAAAACTGACCATTCCTAGATGTTTTGAACTTCAGAGCTACAAAGAAATAACAACTGGATACTATTTTAAAAAGACTCAACACTGACCTTGGAGGATTTAATTTTTAGCCCCTTCTGTATTTAAAATACTCCTTTCCTTACCAGATCTTATTTTGTACCACAAATATTTTTATGCTTTTCTAAAAGCACATCACAGGTTCTATATAACAAGGTCAGCATCAGTAGACTTTCAGTGTGGTTTGTAAAAACAGTTATTCAGTTTTACTACTTGGACATTGTTTAATAAAGTGGACACACACCTGCAGGAAGCAGAATTCCCAATTAAGATCAACTCTATTTTACATTAACGTGAACAGCAAATACATGCATTTGCTGACCAGATTTTATTGTTATAAAGCTTTATAAAAATGAAGAAAGTGGGTGTCATAAAAGTAGGTACATTTGAAATTGCTGGCATCACAAGCAACCACTCTCTGCTAATGTTAAATATCAAAACAGCTTTAACTGGAATACTTAGCACCAATAGCAATTTTTTTTTGCAGGTAAGACACATCCTTCTCTATAAAGTAAAAGAAAAATATCTAAATTTTGTCAGGTACTATTTTAATCTGTTTTTATTACATGAATGAGGGACTTCATATCAGGGAATTAATTAGAGCATCTATTTTTAAAAAACTAGTATAGAAATGTAGAAGTATAAAAGATGATGATTCATATAAAAGGAGTTAAATATGACTAGCAAGAAGAAGAAAAATAAGTCTTATTTTCAAGTCTGATGTTAACTACCAGTATTGACAAAGGCACTTTCTTCTTTTGTCTTCACCCATCCGTTTCTTCATCCAACAGTCTTGAAAGATTCATTCGAGTTTTCTCCAGTGCCAAGGTTTTTGCTCGTCTTTGAGGCCTTGAACTTGACACTGGGACCACTTCTGAAATTTGATCACAACTGAAACACAGAATATTAAGAGTAAGGTAAGAAAGACTAAGGAAACTGAAGAGCTTTTGTATTAACAAACTTGAAACGTGGTCTTAAAGAGCAAAAACACTTCTTACCAATTATAAACTTTATATTTTTTGAGAATATATTGGTGTTTTCAAAGTGATATAGCAGGATCAGTAAAGATAACCAAGTGATAAGCAGTTGCAAAACAAGCAGAACACCTCCAAAATTAGGTGGAATCAAAGCAAACACAGCAAACAGGCAAATGGGAGATACTGACCCTGGACACAATAAAGTCCACAATAAATTAATTACTTGCTTAAGAAAGAGTGAGCATAGCTGAAAATTGCAAAGATAATGTTGTTTTAATGCTTATATCCAGCAAGATCATAAGGGAAGAAATCCATTGTCTATATTCACTTCTCAATCATCTCTAGAAGCTTATCAACTACATATTGGACAACAAGCAACAAAATTGTGGAGAGGGAAAAATAATTTAAATTTAAAAACCAACACTTCTACAGAACAGATTAAAAAAGCAGACAAAACTAACTGGAAGAAGAGCAATCATGTAAACCAAAAATCTGACGTTTTTCAACTAGAATGTTGTGTTGAATTAACACAAAAAAAGTATGTTAAAAAAGTGTTACAGGCTCCTTGACAAAATTTGCCACTGTTTCAAAAGTACCAGTTCAAAGAAACCGTTTTTCTTACATATTTATCAGTTTTTTAGGAACAGAGGATATCAAACACACAAGTTTGGGAAAGAAAAACATTTGAATTAAATTTCCTTGCTAGAACAGACATTGTGGTTTTCATGGTGGGGAGACAAGGATTTACCTTTCATTACCACGTTTTACACTTGCACCAGTTTTTCTTCTGCTCACAGACCTCACCTCTGCTGCAGCTTTTCGCTGTGCTAAGTAAAAAAAAAAAGTCTCTTTTCATATCTTGATACAATTTTTTTTCTTAAACTAGTTTTGTATCTTTCTTCAGTGTTTGATATTGCATTGAAACACAGAAATATACAATCAGCACAGATAGATTGTAGCCACAAAACAAAACCAACACAAAAACTCCCACAATTTTCCGCTTCTCCCGGAAACACCTGTACATTACTGTCAATGGGTGTGGCTAGGTTATCTGCAATCCTGTAGTCAATCTTTTTAATTTTTTTTTAAATCTGTTATTGGGAGATGCTAACAGCACAAAAATTTCCACAGAACAAACTAGTTTAATCTTGAAACAAATAAAATTGTAAAAACTACAACAGAGTATGAATAACTTTCTCATCTATACATTCACAAAAAGTTAGTATGAAATAATTTTATTAAAAACAACGAATATTGTAGCCCCTGTACCTTTGCCAGCTTTGCTTCTTGTAGATCTTAATTTTGCGTTTTCTTTAACTTCATTAACTGGAGTATGGAGAGCATCTTTATTATTTTCTGTTACACAGAATAACACAAGAAGTCATGAATTAAAAGTTAATTATCTTAAGTACCAGTATTTTAAATCTTGGCTGTTGTATTAAAAAGCCACACAGCTGAACCCCACTTTTCCTTTAAACCAGAAACTAGATAAGGCTAACAGGAAGCTTAAAATGTCACTCAGCTATAACTCTGCCCCAACAAAGGGGCATAAACTATTCTACATAAACTATTCCTGACAACTGTTTAGCCCCTTCCACTGTGCTAGAAGCCAAGCAAGAGGGACAGAAGATCAGCTTGTCTGAACAGGGATCTCCTTGTGGAGCTTGAGAGGAAAAAGGAACAGTAAGGTCTCTGACAGCAAGGTCAGGCTTCGCAGGAAGATGAGAGAGCTGTGGTTCATACATGCAGGGAGAAGGCACAAAAGGCCAAAGTTCAATTACAGTTGAACCTGGTCAGTGTTTTGTAAGATGGTAAAGAAGGACTTTTGAAAATATGGTAAAAGAAGGAGGAGGTCCAAAAAAACCACTGGACAAATGCTTGCTGAATATGGTCAGTCACCTGACTAACAGGAACAGAGAAAAAGCAGAACCATTCAGTGCTTTATTTGCCTGATTCTTTATTATTACTGATGGACCTCAGGCTGCCCATTCCCCTGAATCAGAGGACCATGAGTGCAGGAGCAGTGATTTTTCATTTGAGGACACTGAAATTGTAAGGAACCAGCTCTAACAGCTGAATATCCATAAGTTGAACACATGCCAGCAGTGGCATCCTGGCTTGTACCAGAGACTTTATGGCCATCAGGACCAGGCCAGTGACCATTCTGCTGTACTCAGCTTTGATGAGGTCACACCTCAAATCCCATGGTCGGTTTTGGGCCCCCTCACTGCAAGAAAGACATTGAGATGCTGGAGTGAGTCCAGAGAAGGGCAATGGAGCTGCGGAAGGGCCTGGCGCACAAGTGTTATGAGAAGCAGCTGAGGGAGCTGGGGGTGTTCCCAAGTCCTATTGCTTCTTATTTTCATAACATCCAAACAATTCACTTAATTGTACACCTGCTACTGCACTACACCTCTCCTGAATTACCTTCTTCACTGGGAACAGTATTTTCAGACAATGTGATGTCACTTTCCTGTGGCCTTTCAGAGAGACCCATTTCCTCAGTTCTTCCACAGTGGTTTTTGCCCACATTAGGACCCTTGGTCAATTTCATTTGGATCTTCTCAATAGCTCTTTGACACAGTTTATCTTCCACCTTCTGGAGAAAAGACATTTAATGTTAAATGCTACATAAATTTACAGCTATTTCTTTTATCTGTTAAATTTGACTACTAATAGGATTAGTTTAAATTACTGCACAAAGGACACCATGTGTGACATGAAGGTGACCAGTCAAGCTGAAAGGAGAAACACTTTCTCCATCAATACTAGGCACTAAAATCCCAATTTTTTTCATAGTTTTTTTTTTAAAGGAAACCTGAAAAAAATTAAAGCAACTGGACTTGGAGTACAGCTACCTCTGTATGATATGCCCATAGTGGATTCAGCATTCTTTTCAACATTTCTATATACCATTCTGTTCAAGTGACATACTTCCAAATATTTTTTCCACATTAATAAAAGCACTGAAGTAAAACTCTTGTAATACCTTCCCACTTCATCTTAAATCAAGCACCCTTTTCGTGTTGCCTAATGATCTTCCCATTATATCATAAGCTTAGGTGTAAAATTTCAGCTGTTAATAATTAACTAAAGATAAGCCCCCAAACTGCAAGACTAAATATTGGATTTTAACTTTAAAAAAAATAACTACACTGCAGTTATCAAAAGAACTCACTGTACTGCAGTGTATCAAGTTGGGCACACTGTTTCACGCTGCTTATACTGTCTATGGTTTGTTTATGCAGTGATATCAGCTCAGAATTTTGTAAATGACTCAAAAATTAATTTTCAAAGACTGGTTAAGAGATATTCCAGTCATATTGTTATAGTAAACAAAAGGCACTTCATTTTTTAGCATATCAAGTATTAGATTGCTAATGATTAAAAAAGTAAGAACCATGCTATTTATGTACTACCTCTTGAATCTCATTAAGCAAAACCAGAAGACTCTCTGTAGAAGAACTACTAAGTTCTAGTGAATTTAAAGCTTTTGCATAAATACGGACATCTGGTGCAGTTGGGTCCGCCAGGATTTCATTGCAAATTTTCATGGCTAAAGTGTCATGCACTGTTAACTCCTGCAAAGGAAAGAAATTAGATATCATTTTACTGGGAGCTATTTACAAGAGACAGCAGTGAGAACAATCTGATTTAAACAGCTGGCTAATTTTAAAGAGCAAACATTTTCCTAAAACACACTATTTTCAGTACATTCACCCATTTTTATAAATACCTTTCACAATATAAACAATTAGCCATGTGCAAGTTCCTACTAGCATTTTTTAATTGTAAGAGGGAGGGGAAATTGAAGGGGGTAGAAAACGGGAGGAAAAAGGGGAGGAAACTGTCAAGCTAAAAGACTTCATTACCTGAACAATCACTCAATTCATCCAACTTCTGACACTGGGAATCTCAGAGAGGCCCTGACAGGTAGTAGTAAGCAAAGGGGGTGTAGTTCTTAATCTGACACAAGTACTATTTTCCTCCAGTTTAACACATTGTACCTGATAGTCCTGAGACTTCTTGGACTGACAATTCAGTCCACTTGGTCTGGTCAGGTCCACTAACAGTTCAGAAACATTACTGATATCTACTTCAGCCAAAGGTGAAGTTGCAGGAGCATTTAACAGTGTTTGCAGCGTTGGAATATAAGCTTCTTCAAAGCATTCCTGGTTAGATCTGTTTCAGTGAAGTCAAATATTAGTAGCATGAGACAAAAATCAAGTTTTCTCTTCCATGATGAAAGCTTACTGACCCATTACATCAATTAAGGCAAAGTGGAAGCAGCCAAGCTCGGTAGCAACAGCCAGCAAGATCAAGGTATCTATTTCATAGAACCAATCAGAATTTTAGCACATGGTATTTCAAGCAAGTTTTAAGCAACACATCCTTCCTCTGAAGAATTTGAACACTCATCCTTACTACGAAAACCCAACTGATATATAGTCATATTCCATCTTGAAGGACAAGAGAATACATTTACATAAATACATTTCTCTAAATTGTTTTCATAGATTAATCTTGTTTTCTGCTCATTCCTCCTTTCTGCCAGCATTTTTCTTTGGGGGTACTTTTTATTGTGTAAGAAAGCAAGGAAACCTGGCAAAAAAACTATGCAGTGGTTAACAGGATTTTTGGAAGAAATACTTATGCTTTTTTCTCGGAAGAGTTCATAACTACTGCCAAGCAAGCCTAAAAATCATGTTTAACTTAGTTCTCCAGCAAGTTGTCTAAAAGTGTGGTTCCACAAGATTTGTCAAAACAATTTAACAAGTAAGATGTCAAAAAGTACAAGGTACTAGTTGAAGTGAAGCCTTTGCTCTTTTTAGTATTTATATTAACTTCCTATTTGAACTTAAATAGCTACATGAGAAAACTAGGAAAGCAAATAATTTTTTAAAAAGCAGATATTTGCTGCTGGGTTATGGAGCCAAACCAGCTGACAAAACACCTTTTGAGCGCTACAACTGGCTACAAAAGAACCAAAGCAAGAACTCTCCCTTTCAGCAGCTTTAGGGCTTTGGATTGGCTCAAGAATAACTGAAGTATCATTCCGATTATTTCCTGTAAATAAAAAAAAAAAAACACCTCTAATACCATATAGGCACAAGGCAGAAGTTTCTCCTCATAGGCTGCCTGAGAGTTTAACAGTCTATAGAAGACATTGAACGAACAAAAATTGTTCACTGGTTACAGGACCTTGTCCCTATTACAGCATGTCATACGACACTTCCAACATGAAAGATTAATTTTAAAAGTCAGGATCAACATTTTTTTCCTCAGATTTCAAATATTTCATTTCATAAAGTAAGCCTCTTTATTATATCTGTGACCAAATAGAAAGATTAACAGAGCAGCACCCAGAAAACAAGTTTTAAAATTCGGTGATAAATCAGTATCAAAATTTAGGTATGAACCTCAGCCAAATGTCATTTATTACCCAAATTCTCCTTTACTGAACAGCAACTTTGTAGACAAGTTCTGAATTATGCATGGTACTAATAATTCACTTCTAATAATACAATATCAGTAACTGAAGAAAGTAAATTACTCAACTTAAAATGGACATTTTGTGATCCAGGATGCAGATAATGTTTTGAGACAGAAAATAAATGAGATTTCCTAACTAAACAGAGATTCTCAATCAATGAACCAGACTAAGATACAGGATTTTTTTCTCCACAAATTTTTCTGATTTTTGCTTAACACATACACCATGTTATTTTTTCAAGAAAAAGATCATCTATGAGGTGCCACAAGAAGTTGCCTCATTTGCAAATGACTTGGAAATAAACAGGATTATTCAGGTGGGCAATTACTAGAACTCATAAGAAAAAGAATGAAATTCACAGCATCAAAAGATGACATTCACAAGTAAAAGGTTATCAGTCTTAAATGCTTAAATTCATTACTCATTATCAGAGATGCTGGAAACGTATGAAATCAGTTTTTCTGTTACTTTCATAAGAATTTAAGTAGGGAAAACCCCATTCTATAAGAAACTGGATATTTTTCTTTGTTTTTTTTCTGACAACACCAAAACATTGCTTAGGGTTTTTTTGCCTCTTCAGGACAACTCCCCTTTGTAGTATTCCTCTTAATATGGCCATGTATAGGCCACAAAAATTTAATCCAATTTGGTTTGAAAAATAGATAAGGTAACATAAAATACACCTAAATTAAAACTTAACCATAAAAAAACAGATAAATACCCAGTTCATTCTAACTCAAAACTACTAGCAGCTACTGAAAAGTAAGCTAATTTTTTTTTCTTACAGCAGGTAAAAGGAGATGAGAATTGCTATTTAAGCTCTTATTCCCTTACATAAGCTCTCTACCTCCTTTGTCCACCACCAAAATAAACAGGAGATTTGAATATGCTGAGAATTTAAATTGGAGTTCAAAACAAAACAAAAACAAATCCCAAACCACAACCCACCAGCCTGCTGCTTTGATAACTGCTGGGCACTGATTATTTTCTTTTGAAAAATTTCTGCTAGGTACTTTTTAGTGACACTTCAAAGCCTACCTGTAGTGCTCAACAGCATAAATAAGTAAAGCACATCTTTTTAAATTAATTTTATTCCATATCTTTGAGAACAGTTTCAATTATAGGCTTAAGAAAGAAAAAATAATGTGGAAAGCCAAAGGAGCAAAAGGGAATTAATGGAAAGTCTTCAGAATGGTCACAGGTTGAGATTATGTACTTTCAAAAGCAATAAGTATAGAAGGCTGAATTAGAGGTCTAAGTCTAATCATCATTTGTGCTATTTCTATTTGTTCAAGGCCAAAACCAAGTTCCTAAAGCTGCTAGATCAATGTATATTTTCATATAACAAATTACAAAGACCATTACCTATTTGCATAAGCAAATAAAGGGAAGAAAACTCCCAGACAGTGTCGAAGCTGAATATCCTCTTCAGTTATGGGATTATACCACAACAAAACAAGACGAGAAAGGAGCTTGGCACTGATCAGCCTCCCAGAGAACAACAGTTTGGCAATGCCTTCTGCAGCTTCTGTCCTGAGTTCTGAATACTGAAGAAAGAACTCATCATATACACAATACACCAACCATAATGCTTTTCACTAATACTTTATTGTAATAGCCTATATCCTACCTTACCAATCAATTCTCTACATTCACTTACTTATATCTGCACATAGAATGCAAAGCAGCTCAAGAGTAACTTTTGTCTGTACCAGTGACAAACTTGTAGTTAATTTCTAGGACAGACATTTTAATATTGGACCATTAAATTCAATTCACATCACATAATATTCACATGCAACCTAATGGGACGATAAGCCATATGCAAAAATAATTCTAAAAATAATACAAACAAAACTAAGGCAAATTTTATAGTATTCCTCACCTCACTGTCTAAGAAACCAGAAAGAAGCTTCAGAAGGCTGTGAACTGTGGCAGTCTCCTCTTCATCCTCTATTGTTTCACTTTCATCCTCACCATTTTCAGTTCTAATGTGTGCACTTTCACTTTGAGAGTCATTGCCTCTTCTGGTTTTAAAGGGCTCAATTCCGAACAGCATTAGTTGATCAAAGATTGCCTTTAAAGCACTGAGCTTCACCTTTATGTTGTCTATTTGTAAAACCTAGGTTTCAAAAAGAAAATAAATACATCATCTTCTGGTAGACCACCAATCTTGAAAATAAGCATAGTAAGATTTTTCCTTTAATAAGACTGATTATTTTGGGAAACATTGTATAATATTTGAACCAGTTTTCAGACTTCAGGAAGGTGTGATACAAATTTAAGCCTGAATTTATAATACCATCTGGGAAATAATTTATCAAGTCATCTATGCCATCTGCACTACATAAAATCAAATTAATTTCACCCACAGAGTAAGCATCCATGTGTAAGATGTAATTTTATTGTTCCACTTGTAAACAGACACTGGACAAACAGTCTGTTTGCCTGTGGTAGCTCCAAAGTGCTAGGCCTTACAGAAAAATAGCTTAATAAAAATATAATTTAATTAAAATCAACAGTATGTAAAAAGACAACAGGGAACAAGAGAGCAATAAAAGTCAAAGTTATATAGGTTACTTTATGTATTACAGTTCAAATTAGCATGCAAGTAAAGTCATACATCGTGGGTTAGCCCAGAGATTCTACACCTGTTTAGCCCAACACTCTGCTTCTGATAGCCTATACAGAGATTGCGGGGTTTAGGTAATTATTTCTGCAGGTACTATCTCAAAAATTTATGTTACTAAAGTAACTCAAATCCTCCCTAAAAAAACCTTTTTTTTTTTTTAATGTGACACACTCAAAGGCAAATTAAAAACAATAGTAAATGCTAACATTTTAGGAACCCAGAGTTCTCCTACTATGACAGCTCTCCCATTTTATCTGAGTCAAGCATATCAGCTCAACATCTGCTGTCATATCTCAAATGCTACCTGAACACACTCTTAAAAAAACACAATGGCCACCCACACTTCCCTCAAAGCCAGGGTCAAAAACATTAACAAGTGTCATATTTGATATAATTAGCTTGGTATCAGATCATTTGCCATAAGGATGAGAATTGTGGGTATTACAGCATCCAACAAGCTCCATATCCACAGATGTTTGATTGTTTGTTACTTTAAATATTGCTTTATCCTCTACTTAACAACTCTTCCTTAATCCATAAACAAATTAATAATTCAGAATTTAACTCAGACAACCAAGACCACAGGTAAGTATGTAACAGAAACATGAAAACTATCACAGACACATTTTTAGTTTGGTTTCCCAAGGAAGGCTTAGAGAATCCTACAGCTTCTCTTTTCTGTACTGAATAACAAATATGACAGTTTTCCCCCAGATTTAGAAGAGATAGTGAGACCTTAAAGATAAGGAATTCCTGGAAAATTTCAAGATAACAGGTGACCTTACAAAGGAAAAACATGCTACTACCAAGACATATTGAATCTTATGACACACAAAAATCTACATGAAACCACACTCTCCACATCTTCAGAAAATCAGGAATCACTGGTTCTCAAATAATATTACTATGTATGATAGTTTGTTAGAGATACAAGAATAGATTTATTTACTAAGTCACAACGACCATAACTTCATTTCTGATCAGAAATTTTACCTGTAACAGCAATGGAAGCTGTTGTTGGGCAAATTCTTTGTTCTGAAGGGTACAGCAACCCAAACACAGGACTGCCATATTTCTCACAGCTGGGTGGACATTAGTTATGCCTGGAAGTATCTGAAAACAATAATATTAGACTTTATAGATTAAATACATAAATTGAAAATAAAAAACTGACTACTAAAATATGCTTACCCTGAAATTAAAAATAATTTAGTTGGATACAGGATTGGAAAATGGCAACTACCAAATACTCTTTATCTAGACATAAACAGAAGCTGATTATGTTGTTTGAAATCATCAGCAAAATAATGGCAGAAGTCACATGAGTGTTTTGCTTTCTATTTGTTTTTAACGATTTTTTTTTTCAAACAAAATGGTGCTGATCACTCTGGAAAATAAAAAAAAACCAACACACAACAAGAAGCCTACACATTTCTTCATAGAAGACATTAACATTCTCGCAGAGAAACAATACCCAGTTCCAAGTTACAAAATACAGATGCCACTTTGATGTACTTGAAATAGTTGAGAAGACAAATGTAAAATTCCACACAAAAGAAAAGCCAGAATAGATACAATATGAACAATACAATAGCATCATTTTATATTTTTGCATTTACTAAAGAATTCAAGTTAAAAAAAAGTGAATATCCCAAATTGCTTAATACATGAAAATCCAACAGGAACATCAATACAAAAGCAGAACCTTAGAGAAAGAAAAGTGGAATAAACAACAAATGTGAAAATTAGAGAAAGACCAAATGAAAAGGTTTCTGGAATACACAACACTAATCAGGATTTCTAAAAATACTTCTATACATCTGAAAGAAATTAGGTGTGGTCCCACTATATCTAAGTAATTTTCTTTGCAGGCTGAATTCTAAGAATGCCCTTTCTGAAGTCATCCAGTCAATCGTCTTATCAAAAGATCAAATCCAAATTACATCAACAGACTAAACAGATACTTCCTAAGAATTCTTGTCAAGGTCTCAAGAATTTGCAGCTGAGAGACACCAGAACTATGAGGCTGTTCCTATGTACCTAATCACTACATGTTTATTTTTCTTGAACTTGCTCAGTCTTCCTTGAAATTTGTGCAGTTGTTCACCATGTACATACACATCCTGCGACAAGGAATTCCACAGATTACAAATTAGGTGAAGAAGGGATTCATTTCATTTGTTCTGAGCTTGCTAGTGGGTATATTTGTGTGGTGATCAACCAATGCTCACTCACTTTCTACCATGTCTTATGACTTCTGCCCTCTCTCAGCCCCCTACCCTTTAGTCCTCTCCAGGAAGAGAAAACCTGTTTAGACATACTTCAATAGCATCCATTTCATTCTTTTCCTTGCTGCCCTTCTCCTGACTACTTCCAATACAAACTTTAAATGTAAACTTCCTGAATAGACAGGGTAAGAATTGCACAGAATATTCTGAAATGGATGCACCATTCATAAGATGGCATATTACTTTTTTCCTTTTTTTTCCATACACTCAGCAACAGTTAAAAGTTTGTGATATGTAGGAAAAAAGCCCATCGTTTTCTCAATGGAAACTAGGAAGTATGTCTTGTAGACTACAAGAGCCCAATAATGTCACTGCCTTATTTTTCAATACAAAAATATTTTGCTATTCAAAGATCCTAAAAAAATAGAGGCGGGGTGAGGAGAATCTCTGTTTGATAATGGAAAGAAAAAAAGAAAGGTCTATGTGAGTTCCAGTCTTTCCTAGATAAAAAGCTTTTGACTACAAACAATAAAAATCAAAGCAAAACAAAACAAACAAACAAATAACACCCTTAAAAGTTCTCTATTAGAGCTCTCAGAACTTTAACTGATAGAAAATCCAAGCAAATAAGGGCAGTAAGCAGATATCTAAGCACCCCACTTGGCACAGTATAATTCAGCCCTGTCCAACACTGCCACACATCTGTCAAATATTTGTCATATTACTCTTGTATTTTGGTATCTCTCTGCCACAACCAGTTCTAACACGAGCTCAGAATAGCATTATATGTACTCACCTTGAAAACACTAGGTTCTGGGAAGGCTTAAAAACACCAAACACAGCAAAGTCATTGTAAAATAATCACAAAGCCTCCTTGCAGCACCCAAGGTTCAGCTTTGATGTACCCATTTTCATTAAAATGTAAACAATATTTTGTATTCCTACATACCAGAGATTGAATGATTTCATTAATGGTTGGACTGATTCCTTTAGAAAGTGGCATGATCTTCAGAAGCTCATAACACATGATCAGACACTTCAACACTGTTTCAGGATCATTCTTCAAGTTGGTCAGGGAAAAGACAAAAACATTATCAATACAAATGGCGAGTATAAGAAGAATGGGGCCATTAATCGTAATTTTTCTCTACCCAAATAAATGCCTTCTGTCCACTACACATTTGTTGTGCATGATTATTAATCATCATCTGTCTATAAACTATGATTAAAATAAACTCTTTTTCAGGTTTTCAGTTAGTTAAAAGGACTAAGAATAAAACCCTTTTAGAATTCTTTAGTTATTCAAATTTAAAAGAACAGTTTAACTGCAACTCTCTTTTTGCTAAAGCATATACCATCAGCTTCTATACTTACAGAAGGAGCATATTAATACCATAAATGTTTGGTTTCAATTTTAAAAATGTATTTGAGACAAGGCCAAGCTACACTTTATTTTAAAACTAAGAATAAATGTTAAAACATAACCAGCACTTAGGAAAACAGGAAAGGAAGAGACACCTTCTCCACACGCATTTCTTTAATTTCAGCTTGCTCTGCTGTTTTTATCAGATCATTTTTTGTGTGTTCCAACTCAGTTATTTGGTCTTTTAATACTGATGCTCTATTAAAATCCTGAAGAGCAATGCATTCTTCCAAAGCTTGTTTTGCTTCAAAAAGTTTCACTTTTATTTCAGCCAACTGAAATACAAAGTATAAAGAAAATTAATATAACAACCCCTGTGATATTAGCTAAGAATACGCTATTGACACTAGTCAACAACAACCTGCTATATAAAACTCTAGGTGAATAAGCTTAAAAAAAAATTTTTCTTATTAACTAAAATCTGCTCACCTTAAGCTCCTGCCTTCTTATTTCAGCAGCATTAACAGGCTGTTCAACTGCAACAATTGGCTCACGAACTTCTGATATAATTTCTGCGATCTGTTATTACAAGCAGTACATTAGTGCCATTAATTGCAGTTCAGATATATACTAAGCATTTAACTTTTCCAAATTTAAAATGCTATCCTTCTGAAAAAGTATTCCACATCTGTGCAGTTTCTCTTAACAGCTCGTTTCCTGCAAACAGACCCAAAATTTGACAATACATAATGTGACCATGAGCCTGGTGTTTTCTCCCATTCAGCTGGGCAAGCAAGGAACAAGACCTTTAGTACCTATCTGAGCCAATAGGAGAAAAGAGAAATATGAAACCTGGAAATCTACATCATCCTCACTTTAAAGTTTTAGTCAAAATACTTTGCATCTAATATGATAAAGTATTCTGGAACAGGCTACTGAAGTGTAACACTTTACCCTAGTTTTAGGATTGCATTTATAATACCAGTCAAATCTCTAAACAGAAAGGTCTCTAGAAAACAACAAAATGCAGCTATGCTAAAAACAAGAAAAAAAAAGAAAAAAACACCACAAAAACTAACAAACAACCCCCAAAAAAACAACCAAAAAACCAAAAACAATAACAACAATAGAAAACAAACAAACAAACCACCACCACAAAAATATCCCAAAAAAGCCTCATGGGGAGGGAGACAATTTAAATACTGATATTTATTTTACAATGCTTCATAAAGGCTGTTTGATTTATGGGGAAGACAGAGAAAACAATAAGCTTTTACAATTACTTACAATTTGAATCCTTCTGTCCTCATCTTTAATGATACCGAGCAATCTTTCAACAAGTGGAGGTATAAGTGCTGCTGAAGTTGAAGGCAAAATGAGAATCTTTTGTAAAATAACTAACAGATGCTTTCTGCATTAGAGAAAAAGAGAAACCAAACAAACAGTGTTTGCTTATTCAAGAAAATGGAAGACGTAAGAATTACTATCCTACCAACTTGGAGATAGTGTGATGAAGACTTTATAATACAGTATGAGAAGCTTTTCTCCATAGCTACATTAACTGCCATATATATCTTCTTACTTAGCAATGTTTATCTTTTCCTGATTATACCTGGTGTCACTGCTGTCCAAAGAAAAGTCATACCAGCAGAAAACAGTGAGTAACAATACTGCAGAATGCTTTCATAGAAATTATCTGACTGAAAACTAAAAAAATTACAAGTTAAACTATCCTGCCAGTCTGGCAAACACTTACACATTCCACTGAGAGTTTGAAGTTACTGCTGTGTTTATACTATCATAACTGCAATTTTTCACAAAATGCCTGAGATAGTATGAATTTCCAAATTCATTTCCTCTTCCTACCTCACACCAAAAGGTTGTTTCAATTTTAAGAATGACTCAGTTAACACAGTCCAATTTCATCTGACATCTAAGGTATTTGTAGCCTTTTAAGCCTAAGCACACTATAGCTTAAAACCACACAAAACAAAAAGGCTACTTGCTATAAGTCATCTGTTGTGATGCAATCAATTTTTCTCGTTTTTATATACTATGTTCCAAATAAATAGTCTCATAATTTCATAAGCTCAATAATACTTTATGAAAACAACTGAATTTGTTCTCACCAAACAACGTTGCATCTGCTTTAAAACTTAATTTTCCATAAAAGTAAGTACACAATGTTTGGCACAGTTTTGGGACCGAATCCATTAAGGAATTAAGCTTTTTAGCTTAATTTAGTATTCCAGTTAGCATTAGAACTGTATTTTGTCTGTTGGATCAGGTTATTTTCCCAATGGAGGTTCTATGACTGTCCTCAGGCATGAGTGTCATAAGCTTAGTTACACAAATTTGATATTTAAGTTTACCTTCCTCCCTCTTCCATGGTATCCATGCAGTCTATGATTAGAATCAGTTGCTGGCCTATAAATTCTTTTATCATCAGGTTTTCAAAACAATTAAAGTCTTCTTTTTGTTCTTCACTAAGAATTGGCATATTTTGAAGATAACTGAATCCAAACAGAATAGATATAATTACATTCAGATTCACTGTTGGACAGCAATAAACAAATAAGTAAATAAAAAAACACACCTAAAACAAATCCAAATATCTACTCCTCCCCTACCCCAATAAAAAAATCCCACTTTATCTTGTACAAACAAGTGGTTATGTTAGTTATAAACCTTAATAATTAATGTTTGTGTTCTTTTCATGGATTAATATTTTCAGAAATTTATTGTTGCCAAATAATGTACAGTTTCAAAACAATGTACTTCATTTAACAAAAATCTCTTTTAGGTATGTAATATAATAAACATAAAATGACAAGTAATGCTTGTACATGTGATTTCAATTCTGCAAAATGCATACGGTAACATCTTAGGAACAAACGTACAGATGTACCATTTTTCTTATTATTTTCTACATATTTAGGTACTATGTATTTTTTACAAGTTTAAAATTGTTATATTGCCTACAAGACAAAATACAAGAAAATCACGAAAGTGTACAGCAAATTCTTAATCTGATCAAATATGTTATCACAGAATAACAATCTGTTGTCAGATACACTCAGCCATATACAGCGTGGAAAGTGTTTGTTACATTTCTTTATTTTTCTAGACTCAATTGTTCTTTTATCAAAATTGTATCTATCACTGAGAGTTATGTGTGTTCAGAAAATCTGGAGTGAAATATACGTACAAAATTCAATACTGAATAGATTGTCACAAAATATAATTCAAATATTTATATGAGCTGTGAAAAAGATGTTTTCTACCACAGCTTTGTAGATGATTTTCAGCAACATTTGCTGAAAATTTTTAGCAAATTTTTTAAATTTCTTCAAATTTAAGATAAAAAAAGCTTTGCATGTAACTACTATTTAAAAACATCTGAAATGAAAATATAAGTGTTTCTAACCATTTAATAGTAATGTCACCTGCACCAGGTAACAGTGAATAAATGCACCTTGCAATCCTGCTTTTTTTTCTGAAGTACCAAGGAACCTGTTCTTGCTACTCCTAACCAACACCCTCACAGTGCACTGCACAGTTGTACACTGTACACCAGAGGACTGGAGAATTGCAAATCTTATCTGAAACAACTGGTGGCACAGCTCAACAATGAAGAGTTTAACAGCTGATACCATAAACAATTACAAGCAAACCTAATTAATCTTAGCCTCACCCTGAAGAGGAATGTAACTGAAGGTGCTTTGAGTAAGATTGGATGGAAAGAGAACCAATGCTCTCTTGAAGAACAAACTTTTTGGAAAACAAATGTCTTATGGATTGTTATATTAATTATAAAAGAATATTTACACCCACTAGACTGGATAGACATTTCAAAACTAAGGAAGCACAACCTCTTCATTTATTAAATGTTTATGAAACACGTTAAGATATTCCACACTGTAAAGTAGCAATGACTACTGTAATTACTACCAGTATATTACACCCAGTACAGTGAGAAAAGAATATGCATTCTTTTAACTGGAAACATCCATCAATACAGTGCATTTTTTGCAGATCTGATTTATAATCATTTCAGGAAGATTCGCTCTGTTTTACAGGTACAATACCTCAGTTAATGTTTCCCAGCATTATCCATGCTCAAAAGCAAACTCTGTTCAAAATTTATGTTAAGACTAAAGAATCCCACGACGACAAAAAGAAAATTACCATTCTTCACTTTGGTAAAAACATTGACTTAACAAAACATTAATTTCCACCCTCCTGCCCCTTCCAATTAAATAACTGTTCTGTAACTGGTTCATTTTGCAGCCTCTGTCACTGCCTTCAAACAAGTTTTTGGGAAGCATGCCTGCCTGAGCAGGCAAAATAAAAGGGAAGTTTCAATTCAAAAATGCTTCTCTTAGGGACAGCAGCAAAATTTTACTTTATTTTCACAAATGACAACAATGGAAGAAGTGTCAGTTTCTGCAAGCCCCAAAAATCTCTCAAAAATATTTTTAAAAAAGGGACGAAAAGCTAAAATCGCTGTTCAAGCACAACTTGGGGTTTGGAGGATACCTAAACATTTGAATAAAAGAAATATTCTATACTTTAAAAAAATTTTCTATTTTAGCAGTAAGAGATTTATTTTTAAACACAATGTACCTCAATAAATAATCTGCATATATAGCTGGTTCTGGCAACACCTGTTCTAGTAAAACTTCACCTTCTTCACCTTTTGATTTTAGATATTCACAAAGACATCTCCAATATAATACATTCTCAGCTGTTAAATCTTCCAATGGAATCACTTTGCTGAAAAAAAAATTAAAAACCCAATGTGAAGAGAAAAATAAAAGAAGGTCTAAAACAATAAATACACAGAAGTATTAGAAAATAAGAAATAAAGATTATTTCCTAAAATGCCAATAAAATCCTGTCAAAGGTATTCCCCACAGAAATAGATTGAGAAAAATAGCTTCCTCCCTCTTGAGGACACAGGGTTCCCCAAGCCATTCTCTATATTGCCCTTCTCAGCATTTTAACTCAAGGCTGTTCATATCAGTTTGCAGAAACATTCAGACCAACCCTTCAGACCTTCTAGAGCACCCACACAGGTGCTTTAACTCTTATGAAACATGGTTATCACTGCACAAGTCTGGAAAACTGAACACCATTAATCTGCAGAAACTGCATGAAAATATTTTTCAGCTTCTGTCTATGAATTGTTTCTTCCATTCTTAATACAAAATCTTCACACAATAATGGAGTAGCAATCATAGTATATGAAATGCAAAATGTAATAGAACTGCTTCTCAGCAACTCTGTCAGCTCATCATCCATCTGCCATCATAGGTAGGTCATCCATCATAGCACCCCACTCCTTTTTAGATTCATAGTATTTTTCATGCCAAGCATGGCAATTAATCTTTGTTTTAAGAAGCAGGACATTAAGTTGTGCATGAATTCTACCCCAAAATAGAAGAGGCAGTATCACTGCAGTGGTACTTTTTACTCCCCTGAATCCCATTTTACTTGTAAAGTATCAATAACAATTTTCGTTTTGTTTTAGATCTCTCACATACAAAATAAACAAAAAAACCAGCCAAAAACACCCAAGCAATATATAGACGAAAACTGATCATTGGACAGCTTCTCATTAATCTGACAAGTCTTTATTTAAATGCAAATTTAACAAACAGAAATCACAGACTTCAAAAATCTAACCATTTATCATTCTGATACTGCATCACTCAAGCTGTACTCAGAAACTTCATACAAAAACCAGCCCTAGTATTTTCCATAAATTAAATTAATGTAAGCTTCATTATAAACTGAATAATTTAGCTTATTTTTCAAATTGTCATTAGTCTAACAGATCTACTTTAAAAAGTTCTGAGCCCAGTTTTTCAGAATGGAAGCTTTGTTTTGCTCAGGATCAAAGTCAGACCAATGAGAGTGGAATGGTTTTGAACAGTGGCAGGAGTCTAATCTCAGAAGGTAAAACTAAATGATAAATTGTCACTGATTAAAAAGTAATATCAAAATCTTACTCTGTATTATGGGGAAAAATACACAGTATCATAGGAAGAGCCTTGCATTCTAGTTAGTAGCATGACAGGTGTTTTGAAATCAGTAGATGCTATATGCATTGTACTCCAAAGCAATAAAAGTGAGTCTGTCTGGCTTTAAAAAGTATCAGTAACAGTGAAATAACTTTCTTACAGCCTCTGGAAACATTCCAGCATCTGAAGAGGTTAAAAAGACTTTAATTTTATATTCTTACACAAAATACTCATCTTTTGAAAATGAAAAATGCTCTGCATACCTGCTGTCAAGGTTTTTACAGTTCTGAACAATGTCATGAAGTGGAGATAATGAAAACATAGCATTTAGTACTGTGATGGCCACTTCTGGGCAGTTTTCTACATCCAGTCTATGAAGCAATTCTAAAACATCCCCTTCGGTGAATTGTAACCAGGCTGGAAGTAGCTTCTTCTTCATTACCTCCTTAACAGCATCTAATAATATGGGAATTTAAATGGTTTAAAACAAAGTTCAAAAAATATCAAGTTTTAAACATATTTTCAAGAAACATTTTACTATAGAAATCTTCTTGCAAAAAAAAGTTATTATGCAGTTAAACTTAACATTACCTTACAGAAAAAATCCAGTTGAGTAAGAACAACCTATGGCACACCACATTTTTGAGGCAATACAATCTTTCCCCTCACAGGGAATTAAGAAAAACCTCTGTACAAAAGAAAGACAGCATCTCAATGCAGAAAACCTACAGACCACAAATCCTGTAGAACAAAGAAATATTCAGAATCAGAACCACAGAATGGGTGAGATTAGGAGGGACCACAGTGGGTCAGCAGGTCCAACTTCCCTCCTTAAGCACATGGCACAGGATTGCATCCAGACACTTCATTAATATCTCCAGTGAGGGAGACTCCACAACCTCTCTGGACAATCTGTTCCAGTGTTTGGTCATCTGCACAGTAAAGAAGCTCTTCCCCATGTTCAGGTGGAACTTCCTGGGCATCAGTCTCTGCCCATTGCCTCTTGTCCCCCTCAGCTTGGCACCACTGAGCAGAGCCTGGCTCCATCCTCCTGACACCCTCCTTCAGATATTGATAGACAGTGATGAGGTCTCTCAGTCACCTCTTCTTAAGGCTGAGCAGGGCCAGCTCTCTCAGCCTGTCCTTGTAACAGAGATGCTCCAGACCCAAATATTCTGGGTAAGCAATTGTTATATACTTGCTCTATTTCCAGAAATGGCTACTTTTGGAGGTAGCATACCACATCTGAATTGACATACAGAACTCTTGTGGTAATTCAGTTATGCAAAATGGATTATGAAGTTTACATAATGATACTTTAACTCCCTCCTCACCACTGCCACAAGAAACAAACAGTTCCTAGATCAATGGAGTACTATTTCATCAAGGAATAAAGAGTTTATGGGAACATTTAGAACACATATATTATTAATGCATTCACACAGACTTAAGCAGGGAAGTTGAAAGGCTAATAGCCTGGTGGAAGTAATAACTAGGGAGCAAAGGAAGTTCTCTCCTAGGATCTTTCAGAAAACAACATCCAGAATAAGAGAAACAAAGTCCACACACAATGACAACATTCATCTTTCCTCTTATGTGTAACTCATGATAATAAATACAGCACATAAATACAGTTAAGAGTTCAAAAAGAACTGTAAAAAGGCCTTGCAAAAGCTAAACTAAGGTCCTAAGAATAAGAAACCTCTCTGCTGGAAAACATACCAGTTATAACCTTAGTCACGTTTGTGCACCTCTGCCCTGGGGGAAGGGAACTGAAGTTTCTTCCAGGGCATTGTTTCTCCAGGTGAGGCCTGGTGAGCTCAGCATCCCAACAGACTGGGAGTAGCACAGAGATACCCAGAAAGATAAAAGGCCATCAACAGAACATCAGCGCAACATCAGTGGCTATCTACAAACATCAGCCATGTACAAACAAACATCTACCCTAGACACATCACCTACAAATATCTATCCAAAGAGCCACCCCTAGCAGAGTGGAAGACATCTGCTCCAGAAAGGACTGATAAGAAAATTGAAGAAGGAAAGTCTAATTAACATCGGAGGCAAGGAGATTCGGATCCAATAGGAAACTGAATACTGGGGGTTGCTCAACTCTGGACCAATGAACTTTAAAGCAATACATCTCTATGGGGTTTGACTGTATAAAGTCTGGGGGAAAATCCAGTAAGATCATGTGTTTTTCATGGAATGATTCTCTCTGCACAGCTGGGCTGTGTGTGAATGAGATGATTTCTGTTGCACATCCTGGCCAGAAAATAAAGTAATGCCTTGACTCTCTAATATTAAAAATGTTACTGGAGGGTTTTTGTTTTTTTCCCGTACTTTCGGTGACATCTCCAAGAAGGTGAAAAGCAAAAACTGGTGGAACATAGTAGAATGAGAGCTGAAAATACCCTGAAAAGTAGACGTAAGCAGAATCTGGATTATGTATTCTAGATCTTATTTTATTATAAACCCTTGTTCTGAAAACAAAAGAACACTCAAAAAATATCAGCATAGGTACCTTGAAAGAGCAAGTTCCTCGCTTGTTAGCTCAAGAGTTACCTGACTAAGCAAATTCAATAAAGGTATCTATATATTCAGGGTTATAGGATTTGCAATATTGAATAGCCAATTTGAAATATAAATCTATTTCACCCAGCAAAGAGCATAGGATATCAGTCAAACTACGTATCCTGACAGATGTTTTCCCCTGTGATTCTAGGTGTCAAGAAAAAGAAAAGTCCTCAATAGTTGGGATGTAGAATCATTCTAAGGAAGAGACAGACACTAAGAGAAAAAGTATCCGTCCTGGTTCATAAAAGGCACCTCAATGTCACTAAAAACCGGCCATGTAGAAAGGTTGTACTTTCTCCTTAAGGGAATACAACTAATCCTTGGACAAGTGAAGGATCACATGAAAAATTAGTGAAGGTAGCTTCCTCCCCAGTCTGGAAGATTACCAAGAGAAACTCATTCACCCTAAGAAAAAAATATCTCTCAAAACCAAGCTTTACTGGAGGAGTAGGGGCAGCTAGCAAATAAGCAGCAACTATTTCAACCAAATAGCAAACTAGTATATCAATATGAAATAGTAATTCAGAACAAGAGTTTTTCAGTGCTGAACTTCAAAAACAGAACATGATAAACTTCATTAGGCTACTCCAGAACAATTCAGGATTGGTGGGGCACAGTGCAAACTAAAACTTCTTATACAGAAGCAGGGGTTGTGTGTAGTTCTACATGGCACAAGAAAGCACTCAGGTGATTGTCTCTTCCTTTCCTGTCAAGAACATAGTATAATCCCCAGCTAACCAAAATGAAAGGTAGATCAGTAACAACACATGCATGACACACCTTAAAGAGCACTAGATACCAATAAACACTGCTCTTTAGTCTTGTTTTCTAAGTGAATATCCACACAGATCATAATTCTCACAATTCCCAACCAGCACATCACTCAGCAAGGGAAATTCTCAGAGTAAAATTCAACAGGGCTTAGTGCAGACTTTCAAAACAAAGTAGGGGGATTACACATCAGCACTCAGTAAAACTGGTAGCTTGTATTGTGAAATTCATCTATATAATTGCTGCTGTTGGGGAAAAAAAACAAAACAGTGTTCTACGTAGGCAGACCAAAATTGTCTCACTCAGATGCATGTGACCTTTCAATCTCTGGGCAACACTGCCACCCACAATTATGGGTACATCCCAAATGGCTCTTTCTATAGAGTGACACAGTACAACAGCCACTAAAGAGTAAAGCTGCTTCATGGTGAAATGCAGAAGGGTCAAAAATTTGTTAGAAGAAAATTCAAGCTAGTTAAACAAAAAAAATAACCAGCTGAGAAGATTTATCTCTAAAAGCACATAGGAAATATTTTCAAACTTATATTAATGTTCACATTTAAATTCTTTAATACATTTATTAGTTACAAAAATATGTGTAATGAAACATTTCTGAATACACTGAATTAATTACATTTTTCTACTTCTGTGTTTCATTATATTATTGGGTTTTAATTCTAATAGCATTTGGTCCTATTTTAAAGCTCAGAGGTTTTAGGTTTTTTTAAAGGGCAATTATTTTCTGGTTTGTTCTCTGTAAGGGCAAACCAAAGCAGCAAGCAGAATGTCGTGTTTAAACACTTCCTGGTACCTCATTACTTCCTTCGAGATCCTTATTATTGCCATCACAACTTCTGCATAAATCACCCCAACACATTACAAAGTATTCTCTCTTAAACATTTGTATTAAGATGTTAAGGATGATATAATCTCTTACCAGATCTGTCATTAAGTCCTTGTTGCAACAATTTAACTCTCTGTGCTATTGTCAGAGCTCTCATGTGAACTTTTTCAGCCAAAACCTTAAAAATAATTAAGACATTAAAGTACATTTCCACACATGACAAGAAATGAACCCATTACCTACCTATGGTTTTATACTTCTGAGTTTTAACCATCCACAGAAATCCTAAATCAATAAAAACCTGTAATACCTATACCATCAGCACTATAGCAACACATTAACAGGCAGTTCCTCAAGCATGGAAGAAAATTTAAAGTAAAATAAACAATAAAGTTAGCACATCTCTTGTAAGCTCATCAGCTCTGCTTGAATGTAGCACATGGATATGAAAATTATCCTTGCTCTTCAAAGTGCCCCGAGTAATGAATATCCGCAATAAATTACAGAAGTAAGTACTTTCCTTAAAAAGCCTACTAACACAGAAATACAGTTAAAAAAACAATTCAAGATTAAAAAAAAAAAAAGCAGAAGATGGTTCTGTGTGAAAAAAATGGAACATTTTGTTTCAGGATCTTGCCTAAGATGCCTGCATAAGAAACAGACATATTGGCATACTTTCTTACCTCTTCATGTAAACATCAGTAATGGCTGATACTTCTAAAAATTGCAATACCAAAACCATGCAATTTTTTACTACTGCTGTGGTCCTAGCATCTACTATGCAATAACAGAGAAGAAAATTTGCTTCAATAACATTACAAAATGCACAGATAGAAAACAGATTGCATACATAATTTATACTGTTACTGTCTGATCTTCAAGAGACAAATTCTACCACAAAAGTAGTTTCCATCAAGCAAGTCCTGCAGTCAAGCAGTTTTAACTAGAAAACCTGTATTAAATCACTCCCCCTCAAAATTTTGGTAAATGAAAATAAATTATTTAACCGTTCGTAGTGTTAAGTGAAATATAATAAAAGATTTAAAGCCTTTTTCCTAAGTCAGCCTTTGAAATTAATGTTAAGTGATCCAATTTACCCCATATGCCAGCTTTCTGACAGCTTCCTTTACATCCATAGTGCGGCCTACAATTATTGGCAAAGTCCTTTCTGACGGAGCAATACATGACAGCACTGCATGTCTCACATCTGAGTTTGAATCATTTTCAAGTAATGTGCTGTAAACTGAAAAGAAAACAGTCATAATAATGCTTTCATAAGAGTTTGAAATGTAGAAAAACAGAAAATACTTTAAAGAAAAATGAGCAGCTGTTACCAAAACCCTTCTCCTGCCCCTGCAGAGCTGATAATCTCAGAAACAGTTCAGAGTCACAACCCCAAGATTTTATGGTAACTACATGCAATCTCCATTAAGCCTACCAAAACTCTTACAGTAAATCTCTCACATAATGCTTTTTTATTCTATTCTTGAACCTTATTCAAAATTAAATGCAACCATGAAATTAAATTCATCAGAGTTTATATGAATTCATCTTGCTCTGTGAGACAATGATTAACTATGAAATTTATGTGCTGCTAAATAAGGAACCTATAAACTTAAAAAACAAAATTTCAAAGAAAGTACCTTAAAAACAGAAAACCCCAACTAATTCTTCACAAAAGGCAGTATGTAAAGATTAATCAGGACACAATTCACATATTGGTTGTGCTGGTACAAACCTACACTTTGTCTACCTCAAGGCAAAGGAAGTAGAAACTTAGTTCACAAAGAAACCCACAAACAGCATCAAGACACCTGTGATGCAGAGCAGCTGATCTCTTCTAGAAAGTGATCATAATTTGAGACAATAGTTTTTCTCTACCATCCCTACACTTCTGAGTTTTTGTACTACTTCAATTCAATTAATAGTAAAGGGTTGTTAGAGGGAAAGAACCGAACAAACATTATAGTATCTCCTCTAGTTTACAACACATTTTCACCATCCTACTGATACATTCAGTTCACAGAGCAGCCTGAGCCCAGTATGATCGTCCAGCCGATCTCTTAGAGGAGTTTTGTCTTTTCCCCTTGAACACACACAACACTTGCATCGTCAACCTCATCTAGCAAAGAGTTTCACAATTTAAGAATTAGTACAAGAACACTCTCTAACACCCATTTACTCAATGCTTAAAAAAAAAAAACAAGCTTAAAAATGCTTTAAAGTAACATAAATTAACAAATGTTCTTAGACAAAAGAAAAAGACCAATACCACTTACTATTAACAACAGGGCAGTTTTCATCCTTAGGATCTTGAAGTCTTGACAGGGCCAAGACAGCTTGAACTCGCACACTTGGAAATTTATCTTTAAGTCTAATCAGCATAGCTTCATTAATTTTATCAAATAAGTCATCATCAATCTCGGCATTTTCTGGCATATTTCCCAAAATCTTATTGACAAGCTGACATGTTCGAAACCTAACTGCATGGCTATTCGCATCGTGAGACTTAGGGAAAGAAAAAAAAAAAGGATTCTTATAATCACACTTTTCTGATTTCCAGCATAAGGCTATTAATATGCACATCTAAGTAGCTAATAGTCTACAGAGTAAACAAAACATGCACTTCTGTTTCAAAAGCTTTTCCAATCTAATTTTAAAGATTAAAAAGTCACAGAACTGCAAAGCAATTACAGCTCATCGCCTGGATCAGTGACTCTAGAAAATCAGCAGTGCCTTCCCAAAAGAAGCGACATGCTGACCACTCCATGCAGCCTCCAGTGCATTAGCCATATTACTGCTCTGCCTCCATAAAACGTTAGAAGAAAAAAAAGACATTAGCAATGATGACTAGTCATCTTGGCCTGATCAGTAATCTTTCCATAGCAAATCAATAGTTTAGGAAAATGTAATTCTATTTGTGTGTTCATGCTATTGGAACTGTTTCTCTTTCAATTTAACACAGTAAGCAGAAAGGAATAATAGATATGCCAACCATAGTTGTACAGAAAGTCTTTTAGTAGCTTGTTATCAAAGAAACAGTATAAATTAATTTCCACCACACTTCCACAATTTCATGCTTATAAATGCACCTATAGCAAAGCCTACAGACACATCTGACAGCCAATTAGGAGAACATTCACATTTCCTCAAAGGCCCAACTTTTGAAATCCACTTGTTGGCTTATTCTGTGGAGTGAGGTGGATTTTTTTGTGTTGGGGAAATGGGGATGGTGTTACTTGTCAAGTACTAGCTTTGCTTTGACTTTTTAAATTCTAATTTGTAACTATCGTCTCAAACACCAGCAAGTTTTCCCCACCGCTAAAAGTTTCCATTTGATATGTTAGACATTTAATAATAAACTGTACCTGAAGGAGAAATTTAAACACATAATTCAGAAGTAAATTATCTTCTTCTCCCTCCTCACTACCATCTTCTTTCTCTGTCTGATAGAATGAAGTAACAAATCTAGCTGCAAAATTGATCACTTGTTCCACTGCTGGTTCTCGTCTATAGATTATCATAGCATACTTGAGGAAATGAATGAATTTTTCATTAAAGCCTTCTTTATCATCCAACTGGGAAAAAGAAAAAAAATCAAACCACAACAAAAGATAACTACCCAGTTCATCTTACAAAGCTGTACCACAGAAAAATAAAATAAGTGGACTAACAACTGACAGCTCCTAATTAAATTTAAATTTTTAAAGGGCTACAGCCAGCAGTCGGGGCATACCCCTGTCGTGCTCTCGTCAATGAGTATTTTGCTGTGACTCCACAGCGGGCACATTACAACCACTGGGCTCCACCCAGCTGACAGATTTCAGGACGACACCCATCCATTATATCCTGTATCACACCTACATCTCGGGTATCCAAACACCTTCCCGCGGCATCAGCAATACCTGCAGACAATTCTCACTCCGGCGTTCGCAAGAGACAACTGTGAAGAAAGGCTTAGTTTTGCGGCATTTGGGTGGTTTTTTCGGGGAGGGTTGGGGGTTCTTTTTGTTTGTTTGTTTTAATTCGCGGGCTCTCCTTAGGCACGCAGGTGTTCGTTTTACGGGAACACTGCGGAGGCGGCCCCTACCCCCCAAGGGACCAGCGGAGCAGCCGCTTGGGGCCCTCGGCTCCCCCCGCGCCGGGCCGCCCGAGGGCAGCCATACCTGAGCATAAGTGCTCTTCAGAGCCACCACGAGCTTCGCGTGGTTCTGGTGAGGCTTCTGGGCCAGCTGAAAGGCTTCCCGGACCTGCAGTAGCTTCTTTTTGGCGCCCATGGCCGAGGAATGGCTCTGGGACCTTCCCCTCACAGCCCCGCGTGCGCGCCGGCAACGGCCACAGAGTCCGCGCGCGCAGCTTCAAACTGAGTGCGGGAACCGCTCCCGATATCGCGAGAAGCTGGCCCGGGCGCGCGCTCACGCCCGCGCGCTGGAGGCGGGGCAGGGGCCCGGCCGGGCCGGACGATGGCGGACAGCCAATGGCTGTCGCTGGTCGTGAGCGCGCGCGGAGTGCCGCCATCTTTACACAATCATAGAATGAATCGGGTTGGGAAAGAGTTCTGGGATGATCGAATCCAACTGTGAGCGAACACCGCCATGTCAAGCAGACCTTGGCACTGAGTGCCACGGTCAGTCACTTCTTGAACACTTCCAGGGATGGTGACTTTACCACCTCCCTGGACAGTCTACTCTTTTTGTGAAGACTCACCCTGTCTAATCACCCTTTCTGTGAAGAAATTGTTCCTAATGTGCAACCTTATGGTGGCACGTTTAGGCTATGTTCCCTCGTCCTATACCTGGTTGCCTGGGAGCAGATGCCGACCCCCATCTGGCTACACCCTCCTATCACGTAGTTGGAAAGAGTGATAATATCCCCCGAAGCCTCCTGTTCTCCAGTTGGAGCTAAACAACACCAACTCCCTCAGCTGCTCCTCAGGCATTTGTCCTCCAAACCCTTCAGATCTTCCCCTGGGCCAGGCTGGGAGGGATCAGGATCGGCTGGGGCCGTGCGGGGCTGCGGATTCCCCTCCCCTGTTCCACGGCGGGAGCGCCGGGGACCAGCCCCGGTGCGGCTGAGGGGAAGCGGCGCGGGGGAGGTTTTCCAGAATTACGTTGGCGCAAAACAGTTAAATGCGCCTGACAAACCCGCCCGGAGCCGCTCTCCCAAAGTCCTCTCCGGACGTGAACACCGGGGAAAGTCAGTACAGTCGGGTTTCGTAAACCGGAGCAAGCGCGGCAGCAACGCGAGTGAAGTCAGCCGCTGCCTAAATAATAAAAGCTCATTGAAACACCCTCTGTTCTGTATCCGCTGCGAGCGGGGCTGAGAAGGCGGACAGAGCGGATGCAATACTCATTTGTGCTCCTTTCAGACTGAATCCCTTACTAGTGGAAATTTCCCCCAAGTTTTCAAGCGTTTGTTGTGAACCGAATGCTTTCCCAGAAATCCTTTAACTTGCGAATAAGCTCAAACTCCAGAGCTGCGTTACTGGTTACGCAGGTGAGCATTTAATGACATAGCTATAACTAGGCCGGGAGTGATTAGCTGAGGGGAAACATTCTGATCATAAATAAATTACAGAGTTATAGACAGCATACAAAAAATGTGAACACAAGCCGTGGAGAGCAGGAACTTAAGTTGTATTGACGTCCATATGTGCTTGGGCTTTAAAAAAAAAAGTGCCTGATGGACCTCAAGGGATGACAGCTATTTAATAAGGACAGGTGAAAAAGCATCAAATGACAATATGACAATCGGTCAAATAGGCAGGACCTGTCTTGAAAAAGGGTCATTTTTGTCTAAGGGGAGGAAAAAAAACAAAAGGAAAACACTAGGGGTCAGTCTTGTTCCAGATCTGACTCCTCCTAGTGTTTTATTTAAGAAGCAGATTTTTATCAACCAAGTAATTGGAATTATTTTCTCCTTACAGTGGTGTCAAGGATTATGGGATATATAATAAGCGGTATGCAAAGAATGGAGGGCAGCAGCAGGAGACAAAGTATTTTATAGACAAAAATAAATTTTAAAACAATTTAAATATGTAGTAGAGGGTTGTTTTTTTTCCTGACATATCATACTACCATACATTTGTGTATGTTTAAAACAGGTAACTCCTTTTTAAAGGTGAGTCGTTTGTATTTTTCATTAACTTTTAAAACATACAGATCAGGCCTAATCCCCTTCTGCTCCTAGAGAGTAGGAAATCGTTTCTATATGCACGAACATAATAGTAGTATAGAATCTTCCATGTTAACATTTTTCTAAAACTTTTTATGTTGGAGAAACAGTCACTCTACAAAACCACTATAATCAGCAGCAAATCTTTGATGACTTGGGCTTTTTTTTTTTTTTAAGGTTATATTTTCTGGGGAAATACAATGTGTAACAGCCTTTCTATTTAAATGTATTTTTACTGGATAATTAACTTCACATAGATTTTTCCTGCAATAGAACCCTGTTTGTGGACAAGAAGATGCAAACAAGAAGACAAGCAGATAAACCTTTGGGATTATTGTGGCATTAAAAATACAGGACATTTATTTTAAGTGAAATAATAATGCAAACTGAATTATTTTTGATTCACATGTTTAGCAGCCCATTTGCGCCTCTCTGCATCTCAGGTCTACAGAAGAGGATCTTCCCTGGGGAATACCTTATAGTCCCTTATGGTGGATTTCATCTAGGATGTGAGGTTTATTTCTTCCAGTCTGCTTTAAATATTTCTGCTAGGCTTTGTGTTTACAGGTAGAACTAGAAAATTCCCAGTACAACTGATAGTTCATGTGTAGGTAAATAACATGCTGAAGCAGGATCACAAATGCTGGCTGTGTCTCTGTGATACTAGATACATCGCTCAGCTGATAGAAGGGTTGCTGTCATAGTTTTTACAGTTTACATTTCACGGCCTTGACTGCACTAATCAGCCTTAATGAACCCTGACCTGCCTCACCTGAGGCCTGAAGCCACAGCCTTTGCCTGTGGGCCCAGGAACCCCTTCCAGCTCCGCCCTGGGCCTTCAGTCTCTTGCTGAGCTAACTCTCAGGGCATAGTAAGGATCAGCTACTTCCTGAGGGATGGATATAATGACTGACTAGGCGGGCAAGAATATAATGAAGGCCCAGAGGTTGTAGCCAGTGGGGTTTCATAGTTCTACAAGGAAAGGAAAGGAGAGAAATGATGAAACTCAGGACCTTGGATTGGTGCCCCAGGCTCTGGAGGGAAATGCACTGTGTTAATTCCAGCTTTTTTTCCTTGTCCTTTGAAGTAGTGACCTTATCTGCCATGGTCTACTTCTGACTCACTATTCTAGATCCTTTCCTTTGTCAGTGCTGTTATGTGAGCAAATACAGTGCCACGGGGCAAGCCAAACTTGCTGCATGCCAGTTATTTTGTGATAATATTAGATGTAGGTCATTGGATAAACAGGTTATAAAAAAATGGAAGTTGATGCTATCCTGTTAGGCATTCAAGAGCTTTCATATCTGATGTGTCTGATTGGTTCCAGTTTCCATATTTAACATATAAACACAGTAATGTTTCATCCATAGTCAGGCCATCATTACGCAATAGAATCAGAGCTTCTGTCCACCACATTCCTCCAAAACTTGCAAATATGTAAGTCAGCTATAAAATTGTAGATACATTTTCGAATAGTTACTGTTTTCCATCAATGAGGAAATCAATAGCCCTTCTTCTGGTTTTGGAGTCCTGTCTGTTTTACAGGGTGGGAAGAAATTAAAAATATAAAGTAGCTATATATAATATTTTTATACATAATTATGTATAACATAGGTAATTACCCAAGACGTATCAGTGGCAGCAGTTTAAATTTGGCATTTTTCTTGCACACAATCCCAAAACAAATTTTATTGGAAATAGGATACTGAATTAGGTGAGCAGAATAACTTTTATGACTCCTCTGACTATTATTTTTATCCTTATTTCCCTTTTTTATTTTCCCCTGTCAAAAAAGAGAAAATGATTCTTGAACTCTCAGTTCTGGGGTCAAAAAGATACTCTAGGACCAAAGTGAGTGTAAGTGGAGATCAATAATGAGGGTAGTGATTTAGGAATTGAATTAGAATCTCACTTAGGGATGCATCTTCTTTTGTTGACACACTAAGTTGAGAAGTTTTAAGTCAGTTTTAGTAATACAGCTTTATCATTTGAAACATAGAATCATTGGAAGGGACCTTGAAGATCATCTAGTTCCAGCTGCTACCCCAGGACTGCTGTAGGCAGGGATGCCACTCACTAGCTCAGGTTGCCCAGGGCCCCATCCAATCAGGTTTGACATAACATGACAGTTAATGACTGTGTTCTTCTACCGTTTTCAAAGGCAAACTTTATTGGACTGCAAAACAGCAGCAAGTGTAATCTGGAGGATCAGTTTAACCTTGCTCTCATGTATTAAAAAATAAAATCCCACTGATCTTAGTAGTACTAGTATTCAGACAGAGTGAATGAATTGGGCTGTATTAATTGTGTTTTGGGAAAGCTGTTTGTAATATGGCAAGCAAAGATGCAAACTTACGCATTAAACATTTGCAACAGAAATACCTTTTTTCTGTCTTGGAATTTGGGGGTGTGGTTCTTTTTAATATCAGCTAGTCAGGAGATTGGAGAAGTTTTATAGTCTGTATATTCAACAAGCAGGAGGTCCTAAAAGTGGAAGGCTTGTAGTCTTTTGCTCATGTATGATTTTTATTTTCTTTTTATGAAAAGGAAATTAGTTAATGTATCTGAACAGCAAAGCTACAAACCTCTGTACAGTTAAGCAAATGATTTACTTAAAAATGGGTAATGATCTAATATCGGTGCCTAATTGATACGGACAAGACTCTTTAACAAGGTTAGAAAGTGTATGTTTATTCTAATTACGGCCGGGCGTCTGCATGGAGTCACTTTTTAATGCACAGAGCACCTTTACAAAGCATTACAAAGTCTATTTATTTACAAAACTACAATAGAAATGCATATTTATAACATTGCCACTTCTCATTTTTGCTTTGTATGATAATTAATCAAAAAAACAATTAAGTATGTGTAATCAGCCTTTTAAAATGGGTCGGGGGTCATTAAATAGAGGCTGGGGTCTGAAAACCTTCCTCTTTTTTCCTCTTCCTCAGCGTTGACCTGTCAACTTTTCTGGGTCATAGTGATTTATTATGATTCATATGGCCTGTGGAAGACCTTCAGTCCTTGCTTTCTTTCATTTTAAATGAGTTTTTCTAATTGAATAATCAGTGATTGTTTTCTACTTCTGCTATGCAAATAAAAATGGCAAATAACTAATTACTTAATTTTTCAAAGTCATTTCTAAGCTCCACTCTTTAGCTAATTATTAATTTTCTTAATCATTTTCAGCTGGGCTTATTAGCTTGTTGCATTTATTTTAACTAATTTTAGCAAGTTAGTTTTTTTACTAAATCTTAATATCACAAAGTTTTAAACTCTATATTTCACAAAGACTTATAAAAACCGTAATGACATGACCACCTTCTCTCACAATTTACTGAAAACTAAGGTGGCAATAATAATTCAAGCAGAAGTGTATGCATTTTCTGGGTAGACTTTTGATTTTTATGTTAAACTGTCTTTGCGATGTACTGTCCCAAATTCAAACACTCTGTAATCTACTTGTGTTCCATGTAATTCTCACAAACCCCATATTTATATAGTACACACTTAGATTAGGCTTCGTGACATCGTTGTTTTGTCATCTTCTTTATAGGTGATCTCTAGATCAGTTAGAAGGGGAAAAAGCTAAATGCTTATTGAAATATTCTGGCATAATCTGCTGAAATTCTGTTATTGAAACTAAGTTGGGGGTTTTTTGAGTAAGTAATGAACTTGAGTCACCTGTGAATTTATGTTCTGTTGTTGTTATATTCTGGTGCATAAGATCTCATTGAAACTTTTCCAGTGTTTGAAGTATTGCCTAAGAAGTCTTGTCTGGACTAAGAATTCTTTACCAGTGACAAATAATATTCTGCTAAAACACCATCTTGTACCAAAGCCTCAAGTTTTTTTCCTTCTAATCCCCCAAAATTCATAAACAGCCCACTTGAAGATACCACAGTAGTTTATTTCTTTTCCAATGTACCTGAAGATCTGTGCTTCTCTGGTCTGTGTATGACCCATCCAGGTCCAGTGTGTCCTCTGCCGTTTAGTAGAACAACCATGAACGTTACTGTCCACCTGTGTACACAGGTAACTTCTAAGTACTTGTAAAAGCTTTTGCAATTTTCTTAATTTGCTTTGTATTTTAGCTTAGTTTGTTCTGTTTTTTTCTGTGGAAATAAGTTGCTAGGACTTTGCTCCAGCCCTTGCTGTTCTCTTGATGGTCCTAATAAGCTGCTCAATTTAATCAAAATTTTACATATAATTTAATTCCTAGGCTCTTTTTCAAATTAATAACCACACAGAGAAGAAATTATGAACTATTAACTGAGATAAATTCATGTGTGAGTATGTATTTTATCAGATATCAGACAATTGGCAGTAGCATGTCCCTATGTCTTAGTCACAGGAAAAGTTCCAGCAACCTCTTGGACATTAGTGCCAGTGAATGAAGAAACTACTTTGTCATTTCTTTGTGCAAGGATCTGTTTCGTGCCTTTTCTTGTTAATATTCTTTCTGGGCTAAATGTCTTTTCCCTGCTTAGCATCTCCCAGCAGCTGTGATCATTTTCATTTGTAGACTGCATTTCTCTGTCTTCATTTCCTCTCATTCCTGGAGTGAAGATTCTTTCTGCCTCTGGAGATTGAGTCTCTTTCCTTTTCTCCCAACAATCAAGGCTTTGGTTTCCTTTTCCCAAGCTCTTAGCTTCTTACATCATTGCAGTGTTCCTTATCCAGTGCCTTGTAGACATTCTTCTGCTCTGATCTTTTCCATTTAGGAGTGTTATTCTTAACAGTTCTTTGTCTCTCTTTGTTCTTACCAAAGTTTTTCTGTTTTCCTTTTGCCCTACCATTATCTGACACTAGATAACCTTTCTTCCCAATTCTAATAGTCCTTAGGAAGCTGTTTTTTTAAACCCACGACTAGCAAAGTGGAAACTTCTTACCCAAGAAGAATGGCAAGTATTGCCAGGAGATCGGACTGGAAAGCTGCCTACCTTTCCAGGTAGGTGCAGGGGGGAAGAAGCAGCCTCGTGGCCCCTCTGGCTGGCTGCAAGTCAGTGTGATCTCAGGTGGAGCTCTCAGCGGCTCCATGGGGTCTCTTGTACAGGCTGCAGTGACACATCAGAGGGGTGTCGAGCAGCTCTTGGCTTCCCTCTTCTTTCTCCCTTTTCTCTGCCTCTCTTACTTCACCCTTCTTGGCCTTCTCCTCCTCATTCTCTTCTAGACTTGTTTAAACGTGTTCTCTAACAGTTTTCTTTTCACATAACATTTCACTGAAGCATTCTTCTTTAAAAATCCCATTGTTGTAATATCTTGCTTTTTCTGTGTGTGCCCTTTTTCCTGTCCTTTCTGTCCTTTTATTTATTTTACATGTACAAGCCTGATCTCTTTGAAACAGTGTGCACAGTAAAAAAAAAATAAAAAACAAAACCAAAAACCTGTAATATTGTCAGTTTTCTTCAGGCACCTTTCCAGTGCATTTAGTGTAACTAAAGGGAATGGAGTCTCCTTGGATAAGGCAGGCAGACTGGATCCTGGACACAGCTCCTGGGTTCAGCTGTGCTCCTGTGCCCCTTGGCTCCATTCTGCTTTCAGCACAGCAGCAAAAACTGAGCAAAGGTTTTCTTCATCCCTTACGGGCCCATCCTGGCTTAGAGAGGATTGCCAAAATAACAGAGCTTATGAAGGGTGCCAACACTCTCTTCTCAGATGACCTCTGTAATCCTTTGGCAGTTAAGAAGGCAGCATGATTTAATCTTCAGGCAATTTATTACAACAGATCCTCGGCAATGCCTGTGCTCCTGCCTCTAGGCTGGCTCAGCGTCGCCAGTAGAGAATTTGTAGCACCCAGCCGCTGGCGTCTTCTCCTGGCGGAAGCTCAACCATTTGAAGAGAAGGGGAGGAAAAAAAAATCCCAATCAGGATGTTTGCACATGCTGTTCTCCGCCTGATCGCCTGGGTGTTTTGCTGAAGGACTGGGACATCTGCAGAGAAAGGAGAGCGGCAGTGGCTGGAGCGTGCCCTGTTCGGGGCTGAAGTTCCTCCAGCGCCGGGGGCTGTGAGTGCGCGCAGCCGGGAGGGGCGAGCAGCGGGGCCGGGTCGCGCTACCCGGAGCGTACACAGACAGACGTGATTAAAATTCAAGCCTAATGGCCTCTGGCATAAACAACATTCATCAGCCCGGGACTTGCAATGGATCTAAAGCCGCTCGCAGCAGCTCGGCAGAGGAATGTAATTGGGAAATGCACATGAAAATGTGCAAGAAGATTGCCCAGCTCACTAAGGTAAGTCTCGCTGTTGCATCCTTTCCTGGGAGGTGAGGCTGCTCTGGCCGCGGGGGTGTCGGGGATGTCTCGGAATTGTCTTTCTGGTGCCCCAATCTGAGCGGAGGGAAGGGAAATGAGTCCTCTCTTGCTGGGCTGTTGCCGAGACTATCGGTGTGCACAAACTTCCCTCCACACAGTTTCTCCGCGGGGGCTACAGCCCATCCTTGGGGCTTGCCTTTGTGGCAGACGATGGACGCCTCGCACTGAACTGTTCTAATTACCGTGCGACCATAACGAGAAGAGCTTCAGCTCCGCGAAGACGCGGCGTTCGTCTGGGAGCTGCTGGGAGGGATTGACAGTATCTGCTTTTCTTCTAGAATTACGAAGACTGCAAGTAATTTGTGTTTTATAGGTTCTCAAGTAATATTGTTGCAAAGCTGCAGCCAGCGCGTGATACTACAGTACAATACCACTCTTTGACTCGCGGCTAATTGTTCCTGGTATGGATAACTAGAGATACTTTAAATGACATTTGTAGAAGACAGGAGTTGGAGAAGAGGCAGGACTAAATTACGTGGTATATTGAACTTAAAACTTTTAGTCAATACTGAACTACTCTGTATTTTCCACACCATGTTAAGAAATAAGAGGAAAAAATGTAGGAAATGGCAGTTTAGCTATTCTTATGCTGAGTCTTTGTCAGTGAGAAAAACCTGTATACTACCCTTGTTTACTAATACAGTTTTTACATGTTCTATAACCTCACTGCAATTGCTAGAGACATATTAGCAATGAAAACACATTGACTAAAAATAAAGGTCAAAGAATAAGAAGTCATTCAGATGTTTCAGTTAGAATGGCTTAGTAGTTACAGTGCCATCATTCTCATCTCATGATAACTGTGTGATAATGTACATCATGTGTATCAATACATAAACAAGGGCTACCTCTAATTACATATACTTCATATATTAGATTTACTGTACTGTATCAATACTTACTTTACAGATTCTTTGATAGTATTTTTAATAGCATTTGTGCACAATAAGATCCTTGCTTTTTGTCCATACGTTGCAAGATTTTATTGCAGTGGTTTTTTCAGTTGTCTTTTGTTAAATTTCTGCTGTTAAAGTATGTGTGGGTCGATTTCTTTAGTTTTAATAGAATTCCCCCTCTAGATGTTTTTCAATCACCTGAAATAAAGAGGATTTATACCTGAAGCTCAAAAAAAGTACTTCTGAAAATCAAATCATTCTATTTTGGAATGTGGCTTTTAAGAAGCAATTTTCTCTGCAATAACACTACACTTATAGAGAATTCATGGCACAACTGGAATTTAAATAATACACTTTCCCTTCTGAATTCTGGGTAGACAAATGCTGTACCAACAGCAAACATGTAAGAAGCAAAATCTGACACCAGATCAGCTGAGAAATGGCTATATGGGAAATTTGTTTTAATAATTTTTGGCCTAGGAATTTTGAGAGCTCCCTTTTAAAGCACGGTTTTCTTGGTTGTATTACAGTCAAGATAATTATAATAAAATCTCTTCTAAGTTTAAATGGCCCATAGTACTTTACTTTTTGTTTTTAACCTAGTATGCAATACTGCTATGTGTTGTTGCAAAGCTGCAGCTTCCTGTCTCAGTGACTTTAGATTTTCATTGATGAGGAGATAATGATCTCATTACTCATCCACTCAGTTGTGCCAGGTGAGATGTATACAAAATGTGTAAATTAGGTATAAGATATAGATCTCGACTTCCATTCTGTTTGTTACAGAGTCAGTAGGGGCCTCCTCCTACTCTCAAAGGCAAAGTAGGCGTGTCTAAAGCTATCAACAAACTGGGTGAGTTCCTATCCTTACATGTAGTGCTGATTACATCTTAAGGAGTTGGTTGGTACAAGGAATCCCAACAGGTAACTTGGACAGAGACTCTCAGAGCTTCTCCCATTCTACTGCCCTGCTATTTCTGTTTTTTTAAGAGGTAGAATATACATAGTTTTCATACCTTTAGTCATGCATTTTTCTGTTCTGCACAGTTTTGGCTGTAGCAGCAAAAAATCCAAACCTTTAGCAGTGATTTGTTTGCTTTGGGCCGCAGAATACTAGTTTTTTGTAGCTCATTTCTCTTGAAATTAGTGTATTTGTATTGTATTCAATTGTAACAGAATGCATGGCTTTGTAGTAGTAGTTAAGTAATACCAATAATGAAGTTCAAACTTCTCCATCAGACACTGGACCCATGGCATGCTGTTTCATGCTTTCTGGTTCTTTGTATTTCTGTATCCGTTTAGCAATAACGGGGAGTTTAAGATGCATGGTGACTTTTGTAAAACACTCTGGGTGTCAGTCCCTGCTGCCTCAAGCTACAGGTTTCAAACATCTATTGGTTATTACAGGATTTTCACGTGCTTATGGTTTCTCAAGATAGTCCTTTTTACTTGAAATAGGATGAGAAATTCAAATGAACTCTTGAAGAAGATTGTTGAGGAAAGTGGATCAGCTTTCATTAACAAAGGCAGTTCAGACAGGGCTGACAAGAACTCAATACACTGCAGATATCCATGTTATTCAGGCTTTTCAAACCTCTGCCAGTGGAGCTCAAACCAAACCTGCCATTCTGGAGTGCAGTTCTGAAACCAAGCCGAATATGAATAACTAAGAAGGTGATGGTACCTGGTGATCAGAAAGCTACCTAAACCACAAACTGGTTTTGTTTCCTTCTTAAAAACAAATTCCTGGATACCAATAGAGGGGTATTTTTTGAAGAGAGAAGACAATTTTCTCAAATAGTTTTTTTCCCGGCGGCTTCATCTGACTCTGTATTGCAAATTTGGGAGTCTTGTTGCAAGAAGCACATTTTAAATCGCATTATTACTGGTCAAGTAGATTGCTAGTAAAAAAAAAAAGTCAAGTAGTCTGGCAAGAATTTTGTATATATATATGTTGGATACTGTGAGTAGTAACCAAGCAAGAGAGTGCTGATGCAAGGAAAAGTTAATTGCTGGTAAAACGCACTTATGAACCCATTTTTCCCTTTAGGGGAAAGAAATGTCAAAGGAAAGCAAGTGTGTTCCTCTTCTAGAAGCAGCAGCATAGGCAGATGTTCCTTAATGACTCTGTGTGGGGCAGTTCAAAATGCTACACGTTCTGACTGCCTATCACCACCAGTCACTAGGAGGTTTAACCCCCTCAGCTCAGTCAGCAAGGTAGAAAATATGACCATTATTTATTAAGCTTCAGTGGAAAATCAGCCAGAAAAGCAAAACCCACTTTCCTTAGTTATTTAAGGGAGGGATGGCTGACTTTTGCACAAAAACGTATGCTCATATTTAGTTCTGTTAGCTTCACTCTTGTGGGTGGAAATTTACTGAAGCAAGTGACCTGGCGAGTGTGAGAGGGCATAGACTGTTTACACCACTCGAGTGTCTTGTTCTAGGGCTATATATTAGATCTTTTAACCTTTCCTGCTTTATTTGCCATAAAGCTATCCGTTATTTTTAGGTTTTAGAAGTGAAATATGATCAAATTCTAATGGTTTATTATGGAAGCACCTAACAGCTAGGTAGCTCTAACAGAACACTTCTGTGGTCTACTTGTTCCTGTTGAAATATGTTGCCTTTTTCACATGGTTTAAGTTTATTGACCTTATTTACTGTGATGTGTTAACAGCACTCAGTAACCAGTGCTTACAGTGGTTCAGCTGTTGTGCAGTTAGTTATTATGCTACCAGAGTTCTCCTGTGCGCTTGAGGCTTTTTGATCTCAACTCTCTAGAGAGGTATTCAATATTCTACAGAAATGAAGCAAAATAGAATAGAATAAAAACTAGGATCATGCTTTTGGAAAAACAGTATTTTTTTCTTTGGGCAAGGAATATAAAAAATTATTTCCATGTAGGCAAATAGAGATAATCTTTTTATAAAACTGCTTAAATTATGTGCTAACAGGACCAACAAAATCAGCTATCAATATCCCCATGTACTTTATGATGTACTTGTTTTCATGATTTTTGTGTATGAATTGCTATCAGGATTTCAAAGCTAGCGTTATTTTTGCCCATGAGCTGACAAGAATGTGCAGGCTAACATTTCTTAATTTGCTATCACTATGTTTTCCTCACAGAAAGTTCCTCCCTAAAAGGGACCTCTTAGATTATTAAATGCATGTGCAATGTCATAAAACTGTGCTGATCAGCTAGTCAAAAGCAGTATTAAAGCCACTGCTATTAGGAAAGAACCTAGTATTTTATTTGGATGGCTTGAAATTATCATTTAAATGAATTCAAGGTATAAGAATGATATCTAAATATTGGAATTACTTCCTTACCACACAAATATAGCACTAATTTTACCAAGGTTGCAGAAAATCTGACTGTCTTTGTAACTGACAACTCAAGACTACTTTATAATGGGGAGTACATAGTAAATGTAAGTCTCTGTATCAAGGAATCCTAGTTAATGTTTATATACAAAATGTTTTGCATATTATTAATATCCAAATTATAGAGAATAAGTAATAAAGTATCTAATGATCTATTAATTGCACCAAAAAATGCAAGCTTATAGCTTTTCCATGTTCTGTCTTTTTTTTTAATGGATGATATTTAAAAGTACCTTTTTCAGTGACACTATAACAGTACCTCTCTCCTAATATTTCCTTTAACTAGTATGTACATGCCAATGTTTTACGATTGTGAAAATTATACCCAAATTAGAAGTCACTGCCAACTCAGTTGAAGACATTCTCAGATAAATATTTTGAGCTATGTATTTTAGGCTTTTGAACACTCCAGCATTGAATATTGTATATACAAATACCTTGCTTCCCATGAAGTATTATGTTCCTTTTTCCCCTGAGGCCATCTCATCCTCATTAGTGTAAGAGTGTCTATGTTTTATTAAAACAGCTGTAACACTGAGGTACAACTCCCTCTGTTGCCACCTCTACAGTCACATCTTACACTTTGGTGTCTCACTGTTTTTCCTGCCTGTGCACAACAGGCTGTCTTTAGCCTGGTTCTGAAGACTACTTAACCTGTGCTTTTAAGTAGGAACAGATAGGCTTGTGAGTTTTGGATTTTGAGGGGTTTTTTTTGCTTATACTTAAAGCTGGCAGGAAGTCTGTGAATGTAGTTAGTGCAGTACCAAGACTGAGTTAATTTATCCAACCCCGCAGTGGGACATAGCAGCTCAAACTTCATTGTGCTGGTTCAAACTTGGCGTTTTACTTACGGTGTATTCATTTATTTTCCAAAGCTTGGAGACAGTAGAGCACACATAACTCCATTACTGAGGAAATATTGCTTTTATTTCATAAAGAAACTACAAACTGACTGTATGCTTTGAAATAGGGATTTTTTTTTTCCTTAAGTTAATGACCTGGGTGAAATTCTTCTGCAGAAAGATTATGCATTTTTAATGTAGTTGTCATTCAGAACTTTGTCTGATTTGTTTTTTAGGCACTTAAACACAATTTCAACTTAAAACAGGTTACTACCAGAGAAGTCTTCTGTTTTAATTATCTTTGGAAGCTGCAGTGTCTGGCTGTAACTATACACCAACTGGTTGTAAGTACATAACCCTCTTAGAGGGTTATAGAAGAGCTACCTTTAAATGTAAATATGAGACTACTGTTGATTATTTTACTTTTTTTCATTCAGCAAGAGAGAACTACTACAAGTTGGTAACAAGGCTGTTAGGAACTATAGCTAGTACTTTTGCATGTTTTACAGTGTTGAAATGTTTTTACTAAGATGCCGAGATACCTTAATATTTCGTAAAAATAGTGAATTGTCTGTAGACTACAGGACATTGCAACGCAACTCCAGTGCATTGCCACTACACTCTTTGCAGACTGCTTCCACTTTCCCTGATGATAAATAGTGGTTAAATTTTCTTGGTTTTGTGTTCATTGATGCAATCCCAGGAGGTGTCCAGCATATGCTTAATAAGAATATCTTCCTGAAATAGGAATCTGAGTAGTGGCTGTATTCAGTCTTGCTCTCTTTTACTGTTAGAAATGTTTGTGTAAAAATGTCCTGAGTACATAAGTAATAGTGTAGTATTATAATGTGTATTGTTATGTAGCCCTTTATCTTCATAACAGTATGTTGACTTGGGCTCCAGTGATTCTGCTTTGAAAGTGAGGAGAGAAACTGAAAGAAAATTATCTTTTAAAAAACAGTATGCTGAGGTCCGTGTGGGAGAGTAGCTTGATTCTGATGGTGCCCAGAGTAACAGGAATATGACACGCATCTGGTGCTCTTGTCTGAAGTATTCTCGCTGTCTTCAGTGATCTGTGAGACTTTCCAGAGATTGGCAGAGTATCTTAGTACTTCCTATCCCTATCTAGATTTTTATTCAATATATTTTACAATTACTTATTGAATCCATGTAATCTTTTAGTTGAATTTGCTTACAGCAGCAAGAACTTAAATTTTGGTGCCTGTAGTAGCGGAAACTGGTATTATAAATTCATAGATACCTGAGGGTTCTGATGGTTTCTTGTCTTAATTAGTAAAGTACCTAGAATGTATAAAGAAATCTTTTAAATTTTAAAAAAATCTTCTATGAGAATGCAAACTACAGGAGAATAAGGATTTGTCCGATCTATATAATGCCTTAGTTTGGATTGGGAAGAAACAGGATTCATATCCATGCTGTTCACAGATCAACATAAAGGGCAAAACTTGCAATAAATATTGTGTGTTAAATAAATTATAATATTTGTCTCTACAAAAATATGTATTTGTTTGGGAAACTCTCACCTTGAGCTGTAATTAAATCAACAGTTCTACAATTTATATTTACAAGACTTCCAAATTCTTCTATATTTAAAGTAAATACTTGGAAAGATGGGAATCAAGTGAAAGCTTACTTGACAAGTCTCTTTGGGTACTGTATTTATTGTAGAATTGGATAATGTGCTTTATCATAATCTGAAAATCAGAAGATATTTTGGAAGCATAAAATTTCAGGTAAATATCTATAATCATTAAAAAAAAACCAACCAAACAAAACTTTTGAAAGCACTGAACATATGTCTGAACTCCTCGAAGTTCTTTAAAAGTCTGGGATATAATGAAACCTTTTGCAAAATAGAATTCATTTGCCAAAATAATACTCTATCACCCCTGTATTTAAATCTGATTGATGAGATGCATTAGTTGCTATTTTTGAAGCCTAATAGAGATCAAACTTCTATGAGTTTTAGAGAGGTTTATATCCTAAAAGGACTTGATATGTAACAAAAACCAGAGCTAAATTATCAGTGAATCTGACACAGATTTAGTGACTTCGCTTGTGTACTAAAAATTTACCTGGTCTACAGTGACAGCAATGGATAGAGGACTCAGATATAAAAGTGGCTTGTGTCAGACAGATCCTCCACTTGCACATTGTAAATCTGAAAGCGCTTCCTAAGATAAAGTTGAACTCATCCAAGACTGCAGTAGCCTAACATTTACAGGGATATTTGAGATCTTAAGGAGTTAAGCGAGCATGTCACCAAGACTTGAGATTGCAAAATGTGAGGAGAAAAAACTCTGAAATCAAACAAATTGGCCTTTCTGTTTACCTATATATGTGTGTGCTAGTTTACCTTGATTTTTCAGTGTCTAAGCATAATCTTTTAAAGTTTTTTTCATCTAGTTCTGTGGTTTTTAATAGACAGACATTTTACCTTATTTAGCTTTTACTGAAAAATAATGTGATCCTCTGACAACGTTTGAACCTGATAAATACACTCAAGATGAATTTGAATCACCTCAGGGATAACAAAGTAGAAATGTATTTCAAGTAAATGTCATGCTGACTGATTTTATTTATTCTAGCTCTTAATTGCACATAGAATCTACGAAAGATAATAGTGTGTTTTCTATTTAAGTTTTGAAAAATTATTTCAAATTTATGTAGAAAAAGGTTTTGACATACAAGATACAATATTAGCCAAGAACTGTAAAAAATATTTACAACATCATAATGTAGGGGGGCAGATGCTACAAAGATCTGGGCTAGATCTTGCATTATTTCACATAGTAAGTAATGACCTGGAAGTGAAAATAAACATCATTAAAATTAATAGATTATACTAATTCAAAGGGAGTCATAAACATCTAAACAAAATGGAAGGAAATAAGGAATGTAAATGGAAGATAAAATAAGCTGCATTCAGTTAATAGACACCTAATATCTGTTTTGGTTTGCAAATTGTTGGTAAAACAGCATGAAGTGGGTTTATAGAAATAGAGTCAGTATGAAGTGAGACACTAATGCAGGATGGGGAGAAACCCCAGAGAACAGACAATTTATCAGTTTCAGCCTCTGAGAATGGAAACTTTTTTCTCTTTGCATGGGAGTCTCTCAGCTATGTAGAAGAAGGGAGACCTGATAGTGGGGTATACAGAAAAAGTATAAACCCATGAAGCAATTAATTTCACTCCTGTCACCTGATTTAGACACTTGTATTGGGAAGTGAAACACTGTCCTTTGGAGGCACCTGTCTTTCTCCTTTGATTAAGCTGGATTAGATGTGTGGTGATGCAACGGATGATGTTGGGTGAGATGAATCCCCTCTCGTGTGCAGAAAGTGTCTTCATGAGAATGACATGTGGAGGGTTTCTCCAGTCATTTCCTTGCAGTAATTGCTAGTGGCCTCCTCAGACCTTCCTCTGTGGTAGCTGTGTTTCAGAATAACCAGTTTCTCTCAGAATTTCCATGTCAGATCTGGAGAAATCTTTAATGTTTCCATAACTGTTTAGGAAGACATATTTCTTGCCATGCTGAGGACCAGTCATAGCAGATGGATTTGTGACCAGTGTAAAGAGAAGAGATTAAAGATGAGTAGATTTTATAGAACAGTTCCAGAAGAAATTTCAGTAATAAACCACCTCAGATTCTCCCAGCAGAGGAGTCTCTGTCTAGGATTAACTTCTGTGATTCTACAATATATTTTTGCTTTGCTGAAATTGTTGGGATGTAGTATTGGTGCCCAGTATGTTGTTCATATACAGATAGCACAAAAAGTGAAAAAATTCAGTAATTCTGGAGACATTTTTGGGTTTTCTATAACACAGATTAGACTTGTGATACTTAACTGTGGTCAAGACACTTACTGGACTCCCAATTAACTTCTGTGATTCTACAGTATATTTTTTGCTTTGTTGAAATTATTGGTGCCTTTTTGAGCACCTGTTCTGCTTGTAGGCATATTCTTGCAATATAGTTTTACTGTCTTAATTCTTAAATTGCCTGGGAATTATTCTGCTTAGCTTATTAGAAACTGTAAAATACAGATGAGGGACAGCTGGATGTCTCTTTAGTAAAATTTAGGCCAGGGCTCATTTTATGTTAAATCACACCTGAGAGATTAAGTGCAATGCATAAGCCACCAATTTATATGTTCAGTATTATGCTACACTTTGCAGAAAAATAAAAAAAATAAAAAATGAGACCAAATAAATGTACCTGTGTTATTTTCTTGTATTAAATTTTAACTAAGGGGGAGTGGGGAACAAAGGGAGTGGCAGAAAGAGGCAAAAACCATGCCAAAACGTATTAGAAACCTATGGATATTTTATGCTTTTACTTTCTTGATACATTTTAGTATTTCACTGTATATTTTTGGACTGACTAATAATACATGGTAAATGTAGGAAAAGGGGCAATATGTTCAGATTTTAAGAACGTAAGATCAGCTTGCCCTCTTCTACTGTGTATCTCTACATAACGCAAGCCTGTGAGACATTCAGGAGGGTGAGACATTGCACCATGAACTTCTGCCCAAGAGACATCAGACCATGTAAACACAAGCAGGTTTCATACAGAGCCATTGGCTACCTCTGTGCTGCACCACCTCACCCTTCCAGGCTCAGAAAAGCTTTATTATCATGGATGAAAGGATATAGATTCACCCTGAAATAAAAGAGAACCTCCTGGAGCAAAACCCTTTTTTATTATAGTAATTAGGATTTATTCTGGTGCAGGATACAAGCAATACACCTCTTCTGAAATACTTTGGGATGTTTGGAGTGCCAATTTTTTTAAAGCTTCTCTCATACTGCACAATGCTACATATGTGTTTGTTATCAACAGTTGCTGCAAATACTTGGATGCATGAAATTATTCCTGTGCTTTCAGAGAGCCATAGAGAATGCAAAGAGAGAGATGAGACTTAGTTCTTTAGGTCCCAGGTCATACCTTAGAGCAGCATCATTTATCACCTATGTATGAAATCAGCATAGGTATAAAAATGGATCAACACTGTAGGTAATCATAGCCTAGGCCTGTACTTTGGTTAAAAGACATTATTCTTCAGTGTTAGAACATGGGAGATTTGTTAGAGTATTAATTAATAAATCGTGGCAGGTAAGTTTAATTTCTAGAAAGCCTGTAGAGTTGGTGACAAATTAGACTAAGGGATAGAGGAGATACTTGTTTAAATAACTGAAGTTACTTTTGATAATTTATCTCTCCTTTGCTTTTAAAGAGTCCATTTAAGTCTGGCTTGTTTTTAAATACCTCACTCTGCTCTGGTCTAGTTGGCAAGAAGACGAGTTCAAAGAAACAAATTCACCTGCTGGTGAAGAAAAGATGCTGCTGCTACTAGTGAAAAGGAGATGATACACTGAGTCACCAGGCATCAGTGAGCCTCTAGCAAGTTTCTTCCTTAGTAATAGAAGTTTGTCTGCTTCCCTGCTTTGCTTAGAGTGCTGCTGGGAGTACCCTGTTTGGCACCCCCATCTAGGGCCTTTTCTCATTCTTTTGGTTTTTGGAGTTTATTTGCTTTTAACCCTTTTTCTGTCAGGAAGGTTTTATGTCTACTAGCTTGGGCCCGAAGGAAGAACACTTAAGATCTTCTGCTTTTCTTCAATTTGTCTTAGCGTTCTCACTCCTCACATTCCATACCAAATCGTCTTACTTCTTATTCAGCTAGTAAAGCAACCTGCTAGAACCAGTTTTTTCATTATGATAGTCAGGTTCCTCTAAGAGTAGTATTCCACACTACTGTAGGAAGAGAGTCTTTTTTGGTTTGAATGCTTTAGCTTTGTCTTCACTTTGAGGTGCTGTTGAATGTTTTTCTTTTTTTTTGTTTGTTTGTTTGTTATTTTATATCACCATAAGGAAAATGAGAAAGGAAATGCTATTTAGATTTACAGCATTTGGAGGATAAAACAGGAGAAATAAGACGTATTCACATTCACTGCACTGTTAATATGCAAGTGTATGTGTGTAATAGTGTTTACCAACCTGCCATAAAACACTCTGTTGCTATAAATTCAGTACAATGTTTCCCAATCCATTTGATTTCAGAGAAATGTAAGGAGGCAGTAGCCATTGGTATTATGGTAATAGCTGCAAGAGAATGATGTGCTTTTTTCATTTGAAAGTTATTCTGTCTGTATTGTCAAATGATCAAATTTAGAGCTACTTTTTAAAAGCTGTTTATCAACACAACTGTTAAGGCATTTATACCATATTGGTGTATACTCACAAGGTACAGGTGCTGAAATAATTTTTCAGTATTTTTCCTTTCAGCACTTAAAGCCCCAAATTCTTCTCATATAACTCCAGTCTTCAAAATGAGGTACCTAGAATAGGAATATAGTAGCTGTATTCAGTAGGGAGTAAAAGGCATGTGTGAAGGGCTTAAATTTCATAAAGTAGAGAGCAGCAGCCGTCTCAAAATTAAATCTTTTAAGAAGGTTAAGATATGGAGGAGTCAGTTTCAGCACTCAAGCTTGAAGATTAAATTTAAGGGCATGCAAGTCAAAATGCTTCATTGTGTTTCCAGGCACTATTGAACAGAAGTGTAGGAATAATACGTGGTGCAGGGAGGCCAGTTTCTTCCATTCTTTTAGATAATTCACCTGAGGTGCTGGTGGTGGTCTAATGCTTAGTGGAATTTAGGAAACCTGTATGATTTAAGTGAGATTTTAGAGGAATCCAAATTCCACCATGTTCCAGCCTCAACGCAACATAATATGAGACAGGCCATGGTGATTCACTAGATAAGTTTATCATTGAGTGAAAATCTGAGTTACAAAGGCTGTTCATTTCTGTTTTACTGATGGAATGAAATACAGAAATATGATCATCAGCATCTGACCTAGTTAACTGAAGAGTTGCCCAACCTAATTACTGGTCATTCAGTGTGGAAAATGTGGGCAAGATTAATCTTCTTGGAGTTTTTATGTGAGTCTCCTGAATAGATAAGAACTGTTCATGGAATTATTTTAGTTAATGAGATGAAGAAATCTGCTCAGTATACTGTAACTGTTTCCATTTCAAAGGAAGATGGTTAAAAATAACAGAGAAGAATTAACGGCTTGTAATCTAAGGCCCAAAAATATACCTATCTAAATGTAGACAATAACTTCTTACCTGATATTCTTCTGAAATATGATACTATTATTCTCTTTTTTCAAATGTTTATTCAAAAATGTATTCAGACCCTGTTTTGCATTTATGACTTTTTAAGGCTTCTGTGCCTAATTCATTACTGCTAGGGCAGAAGTTGACTATACACAATATGTATTTATGTGTTAGCTTTCATTTATGGTTGATAGAAATTCAATATATTATTCATATACAGATAGCACAAAAAGAGGTTGGACGTAGATAAGCAAATTCAGTAATTCCGAAGACATCTTCGGGGCTTATGCAACACATTGTAGACTTGTGACACTTACTGTGGTCAAGACACTTACGGGACTCTCAATTGAGATTTGCCCTGATGAATGCTTGAAGATTACAGGACCACAATTCTAGAATAATTAAAGTATTAATTGTGACCTTATTTCTGTATTTATTTATTGCTTAAGGCTATGATGTTCTCAAACATTGTTTAAGAATCTTTTGATTAACTTCTGTGGGCTCAGGCCAAACTGAAATTATCTGTCAAAACTGGTGTCCTAATTTCAAACCTAGCTTTTTAAAGCAGTAATTTATCCCAAAAAACCCTAACAAACCAAGCAAGTGGAAAATCTTCATATATAACGTGTTGTTCTCCTTGAGTTAGATAACTATGTCCAGTAGAAACAGGATTAGCCCCCACATGTCTTAGTGGAGGGCTGAAAAGACAAGAATGTGTCTTTTCAAGGCAGTTACTGTGTTGTGCAATCATATGTAGCTATCCTGCAAATTTAACGTGGGCATTTACTCTTCATTTCAGGCTACTGTGGACTTCTGATAGTGCATTCTTTCTGAAACAATAGTAGGGTGCTTGTACAACAGCTTCTGTGAGAGATATTTGGTGTATGTTATGGTAACAGATGAAGCCTGCTTAGGGTAATAATGTCTTACAGCCATGAGAATTATTATTCTGCATTTTGTAAAAGAAAATAAAGCATTAAAGGGTTTAAATGAGTTGTTTGGAAAAATTACTTATTGTCAGAGAGTTGTTTGAATCTGCTAAAACCTATTTTAAGATTTATAGCTGTTGCTGAAATGATGGGGGAGAAACCCTGAAACACATTGCCTGAACACTTCTCAAAATCAAGTCAAAAGTAATACCTACCCTCAAATGCTGACCAAACTGACTTGTCAGGAATGTGACTTCCAGGAGTTCATCTTCCACGGTGTTTTAACTGGAGCTGGGAGTGCAGAATTTAATCTACTTTTCAAACTTTCATTTACATCACAAAGTGATTTTGGTCCACATGAACTCAGGACCTCAGGTTTCACTGTTCAGATTTGCTACTGCTGGTCCCCAGCACTTTGTCATGCTAAAGGCAGTGTGGCCTTTAGTAGTCCTTCTACATTGAAGGCCAGATGAACTGGAGTACAAATAAGGTGTTAGTTACAGAAGGGACTCAACTTCCTTCCTTGTATTAGAGATCAAATCAGCAGCATGAAGTGAAAACTTTTCTAGAATAAAAAAGAAATTTCTGACAAAAAGTGAAACAAAATATTGTTTGTCACAGTATTGTCTTCCTTTCTTAGAAGGTTTTGAAGTTTATAGTGGAAAAAAACCAAAACCAAACAACACAAAGAACCACCACCACCACACAAATACTAATCTTTGGCAGTAATTCTCTTTTAGTGTTTAACACCTTGATAAAGATAGTAAGGGGATTAATGGCTACTGTTCATTAGATACTTTAATTTTCTATTTTTCTTGTTCAATAGGTGATATATGCCCTGAACACTAAGAATGATGAACATGAGGACAGTATACAGGCTCTGAGAGAGGCTCATGAAGAAGAAATTCAGAATATTCTTGCTGAGACAAGGGAAACCATTCTCCAGTGTAAAAGCAAAGTTGAAGAAGAACAGTTACTGAGAAAGCACATTCAGGCCCTTGAAATTGCAGTAGAACAACATAAAAAATTGAAGGAAGAAGCCTTGGCAGAGTTAATATTGTGTAAAAAGCAAGCAGAAGGGAAGGAGTCAAGAACAGAAGTGAAACAAGCACATACAGGCCTTTCTACAGACACAGTAGATACCAATGCAAGCTTTGAAAACAAGCTTCTGCATTTAAATCAGGAGTTTAATGAACTGCTAAATGAATGCAAGGCATTTAGAAGAGAAAATCTAGATAAAAAAGGAAATTTAGATGAAAAATGTAGTGTGGAAAGACACACTGTCATAAAAGAGATGGAAAACCCAAAGAACAAGAACCAGAAAGCAACTGAAGAATATACTCAGAAAGCAAGCAAACTGCAAGCCCCTTATGAGACAGAAGAAGAGACTTTGAAAAGAGCCATGCAGCAATCTGTGATAGAAATAAATTGTCAGCAAAGAGAAACAGAGCAAAAGAAGGGCTCAGAGACTGAGGAAGGTGTTTTGCTGCAGCAGATAAAGAAGCTGGAGGCAGACCTAGAGGAGAAAAGCCAGAAGATAAATGAGAGGAAGAAGCATTCCCAGAAGCTGAAGGAGAGAATACAGGTAGAGTATGAGACTGTAATCCCTATCTCTTCCTGAGAAAGTGAAAATCATCAGTTCTTTAAAATTTGGTAGAGGAGGGTCTTTTAAATATCATGTTGATTCAAATGCTTTTTAAGCAGTAAAGCAGTTTTAGAGGCTTAGAATGGAAATAGGAGGGATATAGTGCTGACAGCTTTAAAGAAAGAATTAAGATGATTAGTAACTCATTAGGAGAACACTTTGAACACTAGACTTTGTATTGCTTGAGGGAGAAAAGAGGTAAAATTTATCTGTTGGCTGAGCAGAATTTTACCTTTCCTGCCCAGAAATGTGAAGAGAACAGCATGCAGGCACTACTGCTACCAATAAATGTTTACAGAGTACATTCCCTTTTTCCCCTGTGGCTGCCAATAGCTCAGTGCATGGATATGAACAGAGTTAGGTAAGAGACCTGAGCTGGCAGTTTAGGAATCAAGTCCTTTGTATGACTCTTGCAGCAGTGGCCTGTACCAAGTGCCATTTAATGAAGTGTCCTTTACACTTGTGAAGTTTAATCTGCTGAGCTGTGAGACTGTCACCATTAGTTGTCACCTTGCACTTTGCCTGCCTATCCTCACTGCTGTGTATCTCATCCTTTTGCAGCACAGCTCTGCAACCCCCTCCTGGTTGCATCATGTGTCAGATGCAGTTTCAGAGGTTGGCATGTCATGGGCAATCTGCCAAGCAGCTGCTTTTGGTACATAAGGCCAGAGTGCAGGAGAGATGCTGATGAACTGTGCTGAAGATGAAGCACCCAGCCATGATCTGTGCTCGACAGTTCAGCTTCCTTCTGATACTTTTGGTCCTTTACATCACATAAACTCACTACCAGACACGCTCCCAGCCCTGTGACAGCAATCTTGCATATTAACTAAGAAAACATCTTGAAGGTCTAGACTTGGAGTATTACAGAATAACAAAAATTGTTCCCTAATGTGAATGAATATTTACTTCCTTTAGAGGAAGAAAGCCCCAGAATTCTGCAGACAGCAGGGTCAGCCCAGTCAGCTGTGTTCTTCCAAGACAGCTCTTAACTGTTCTCACCATCTGCCCTCACATCTTGCTTGCCACTATCATTATGCTGATGATGCAGAATTCTGAGCTACTTCTTTAAGGATGTTCTTAGAGGGAGTTCAGCCTTCAATACGGTCACTGCCTGTTTGTTTCACAAGATCAGAGGATGAATTGAATACACCTTCACAAACGTTATTCAGATTTGTCTCAGTGTGTAGATCTGTAGCAGAACAACCTCTATCTTTTACAGAAATGTGGAGAGAATACAATGAATGGCAGAGATGCAGATAAGCCCCTTTTTAAAATTGAGTCAATCTGTAATATCTGTTTCAATAATAAAAAGTATCCTGGCTCTGTAGAAGTTGGAAGTGGTAGAGGGGAAGAGGGAAGGAAGACCTTGGGGGTTTTTTTGGCAGTACTGAAGGTAATAGTCAGGGGAAATAAAGAATAAACACATGAAAATTAATGCACATGGTTTTTTCTTTTGATTTATTGTATAAGAAATGCAGTCATTTAGGAATAAATAATGTAAAATATGATAGGAAGTGGAAATAAGAGGGTGGTGTCATTAACAACTTGTTTTCTAAATTCAGTATTATCTGGATAAAACTGAACTGTTTCCTGAAGGACATATGTTCAACTCGTACATTTCGAATCCTCCAAGTCTGTGGAATGAGGCTGATTTACAAACCACCAGAGCCTAGTGCCTTGAATCTTTGAAGAGATATCCTCAGACTAGGATAAATATGGAAGGAGTGAAAGGGTTAGACATGATGTTGTTTTCTACGTGACGTTATTTTCTATTTCTTTACAGTTTAAATAAAAAAAGTTGAAGTTTCTCCTTTCTAAATTGACTATTTCTTATACTACCATTAAATACTACGTTTTTTTTCAGACTTCTATAGACAATAGAAGACGGAAATAGCAACATCTTTTTAATCAGAAATACCTTTGAGCATTAGTAAACACTAGCAGGAAAAGCTATTATAAGGCCTGAAAGGTGAACAGACTCATTTAAACAAGATGAATTTTTCTGTTTTCTCCTTAGTGTATGCCAAGAGGTTTGAGACCTTTAGATGAAAGGCATTACATTAGTGCACATTTATTATTATTACTGTAGAAGAGAGAATACAAAGGTTGACAAGTCATTCAGTCTGATTTGTTCAGTCTAGTTTTGGAAGAATTCTGGCATATATGCCAGAGGTAAAAGTAACAAGCTTACCTTGAAGTGTTGAGCTGCAGAGAGTGTTAAATATTAGTTAGTTTTAACCCTGAGGTTTTACTCAACATTCCTATAAGAATAAATAGCAATTTTATCTGAGTGAGTATTGCAGTATTACGCTAGACATCTAAAACTGAAACTAGAGCTTACAGAAACAGAATTTAAAATGCGGTTTAATTTTTTCCTTTAGTTATGGAAAGACAATTCCCAGCAAAGTCTGTAGGGCTCAATTCTTTCTGAATTTAGGCATCTGTATTATGGATTATGTTACAAACTGTTGTATTTGAGCAACTGAAAAAAACATAACTAATATTAGTGAACTGTTGGCATAAGTTGTCATGAAGTTAATGGAAGTATAACCTATTTCAAGTTTAGGATCATCTCAGACGTCTTTTAGATGGTAACTATTGGTGGGTATTCACTTTACAACGATGCCAACTACATGTGAGGGAAGGGTTCCACATCACAAATATTCTGGCAGCAGAGACCGTTTAAGGATATGGAAAAGCAAGAAATGCATTTAAACCAGCTTGTAGGTGAAAGATGTCACGGAACACCAAGAGAGAAAATAACCATTTATTTCTTATTACAAGAAAATTACATGTGTAATAAATGGGAAAGTAATGTCATGCATATTTTATGATTTGGAAGTGTAGCTTAAGCGAATACAGCAAGAAATTCTGGGATCAAAATGTATAGTGAAAAAAGAGGAAGAAGATCTAAGTGTAGTCAAAGAGAGAAATGCACATCAAGAAAAGGAAATCCTGCATAAAGCAGGTAAGATGCTCATTAATGTCATTCTAAAGTATTTCCCATGTTAGTAGTCACTGATATTGGAAATTCTGCAAGTTATTTATGCTACTTGAAATGTAAATTTTGATGCCACAGAAGATATGGGAACTATGTTGAATTCCCAAAGCAAAACTGTTAATAAAGTAGATGAACTGAAACATCAAATAACACAGCTGCAGCAAATGACTTGTACCAAACAGAGTCAGAAAAAGAGCAGCTCTGAAGATGTGCAAGACCTTTAAGAGGTATTTTTTTTCTCAAGTATTCAAAGGCATGGCATACCAAAGGTACAGAAATCAATGTAGTTTTTAATATTTAAGATTAGTGGCTTTTGGATTATTGTATAGTAGTCAATCCTGTAAGATTCCCAGATCTCTAAGTTCTTTCAGTGGAACACTGACTCAAGTTCATCAACTGAAGTACATGAGTTGCTGCAAAGACAGCAAAAGAGCTACAAATATCCTTGGGCTAGATCAGAGCAGTGTTCAACTGCTTCTGTAACCAAAACCTTAAAGAGAACAATGTCCAGGGCAACCTTTCTCTGTTGAGGTCGAGTTGGAGTACTGATTTATTTATTTTGAAATATAGAAAACAGTTATTCTGAAAAGCTGTGCAGAAATGATATAGAGAATAAACTCAGTAAAATGAGGAATATGAGTATCCTGAGAGTACCCTCTTTACAATATCTTCCCTTAAGCAACTGTCCAGCTATGAATCTTTTTATACTTTTTTGTTCTCTTAAACTTTTGTGCTACCATTCAGGAAAATTAGACTTGGCATCAGTCTAATTTTGATTCAAATCATCTACTGTACTTAAAGATAGACCTAAGGTTGTCCTTGAGGAAGCCTGTGTGGTTGGAAGTGAGTTACACACCCAAGCTCAAACTAGAATAGCAAGAAACCCCAGATTATTCCTAGACTGCGGAAGAGGCTTACTATCCTGAATCAGTGCAGTTCTACATTTTTAATTACAATAAAGCCAATATTTTTCAATGGAATATTTCCACCTAAATAGCATATTCACTACAAAATAGATTACAGTGACCCCAGAGTTCTACCATGGTTTTTTTTAAAAAAACATATCTACTGTGTTTTATAGATTATGGAAACTGTAGCTGTTTACAAGGAGGGTATGAATAAAAGAGACAGAGAACTTTCTTTGTAAAGTCAAGCATCAGTCCCATAAGGAAAAGATTGTCTGAAGGAATAACTGTTCAAAAGGATAGTAGATCACGTAATGAAGGATACAAAGGAAATCAGGCCAGTGTAAAACTTCAGAGAATCTGGAAAAAAAATGCAGAAGGTAGGAATGTTCTTCTATTTATAGATGCTTTAATTCATCTGGTTTTAATCTTATTGGTCACAGTGACATCATTTGAATTATGCTCACTGAAGGCACTTTGAATTAACATAAAATGCCAGGATTTTCTCGCTACAGAAAAGAAAAAAAGAAAAAAAAGTCAGACTGATATATTTCTGTGAAAAGCTCCAGAGACAGGAAGGTGAATTTATCCTTGATGTGATAAATGGTCTTCTTAGCAATACTTATCCTTGCATGCTTTGTATGTGGCTGTTGGAGTGCTTTATGTAAGATCCTTCCTGAAGAAGAATGTATTGTGGGTGTTATTCCAATTTCTGACTTAATTTTTCAGGCATTGCTGCTGTAATATGCTCAGATAAATTGATTTAATCAAAATTTTGCATTGTTTAAGCAAAGAATCTAATTCTGAAAAGTGTTGGTAAATTAATTCAGATGCGTATGTTACCAATGAAATTACAACCATTTTACAAATGCATGCACATATATATATATTTATTTAACTTTAGTCAGAAAGAATGCTCGTCTTCTTGTAGATCCAAATAGCTTACCTGAGCAATACCTTTTTTTCAGTGTTTTTAAGTGGCTGAGCTATTATTTTTGTTGTTGATATGCATTAGCAGTGATGGGCTTAAGAGAGTCTTCAAAGAATTTCATTTTCATCAGAACTGCTGTCTGTGACTGAATGCTTTGGCTTTAGGAAATTTGCAGTCTCTAATGTTTCTGTGCAGTAGAAACCTAAACTTGAGCTGAATTCTATTCAAATAGAGGAGGGCCTTGGAACGTATGTTTAATTTTATGCATGTGCTTTACTGCTTAGTGAAGCTCACAAGTCAGTGCATGTCCAACTGGTTTGCCAAATTTGAGCATAAGCTAAGGAGGAAGACTTGTGTTTTTGTCAAAGATCTTCTAGACAGAAAAAGAAGATTAATTTGAGCAGTTTGTAGAATGGGACAACCAGCCTACTTGTCAAGTGATTTTTAGACCCTTATTGGTCTAAGAATGAACTTCCACCCATTTTCTGCTGTTAACACTGCTATAACTTTCTCAGTTCAACATTTACTTGAGAATAATCAAACACTTGCTGACAAGTTGTGAAGTTATAAAAAGCAAGCAGCTGCTGTCCCTAAATGTTGAGCTTCATTGTACCTGCCTGCTCTTGGAGACCAGGAATAGTGTTTAGTGCTTGTCAGAAGAATTAATTTCCATGAAACTGCTGGAGTTTATACATTTAAGCAATCTTATTTCTCAAAATTGAACCCAGGTGAGTAAATTCTTTTATCTGCTTGGGGAAAGGCTCACATTTGATCAGTATGTGAAGATGCAGTGCTTCAAGGTACATAGTTACACTACTGAAGGCTGATGAAAATTACTTTGCCTTTTATATAGTGTATTCTACTTATAATTAGCTTGTACATGTATGCTTAAAATTATGCCAGACTGAGGCAGATTGAATTTAAGTATCAAACACTTCATACTTTAGAAAAAAAGGCATAGTAGCAGACATTTTTTACTCATAGGCAATATACATTATTGCTTATAATAATATCTTCTTAGAGATTCCTAATTTAATAAGAAAAATATTGAGTTAGTAAAGCTTAAATAAAATTACAATATTTTTCATTATTGATGCTGTTTATGTCCTCTTACTCAACTAAAGCCTGTAACAGCTCTTTAGGAAGTATAATATCTATATTTCCAGATAGAAAAATTAAGATACAGAGAGGAAAGTCAGTTGACAGAGTTTAAGTGGGAAAGTTGCACCTGATCTTCAGGTTTTAATCAAAAAGACTGTTATATCCTCTTCCTTTTGTACAGTCAAAACTAAAGCTAATTTCTCCATTGCAATATTCATGTATCACTTTAATTCCATCTTTTAATTTCTACCTAAGTTTTAGTCAGGGTGAGATGCGTGAGAAGGAGCTGTGCAGGATGGGGCAGTTGTTAAATTGGGGTTTTTTTCTGTTTCTTTCATTTGCAGTGTCTGAAGACATGGTAGAATATTTTTGGGGTCCGCAAATTGATACAAATAGGAAGACCAAGCATACAAATAAGCTTGTAATGCATATCACTTCAGGAAGTTTCTAGAAGTTGCACATTCAGTCTTTCTACAATAAGTATTTGCTAACATTTGCTACAAACAATTGGTACAAGCCCTTGGTCACTGTCTTGCAACTGGTGTTAACATTGATTTTTTTTTTTTTNACTATTTCCAGCAACAAGGCAATTATATAATCCTCATTTCTTTATTATTATTTGGTTTTATTTTTACCTCCTCACCATGATTTTTTTAATGGATCTTATCAGATATTGCTTCCTTTGATTCTCTTTTTCACATATTGCCCATTAGTTAGTCATCTCGTTATTTATATGGCCAATGTATATTTATGGTATTCAGATCTTGTGGGTGACTCTTGCAAAATAAATTATTTTTGAATATTAACACCATTCAAGACAAAACAGTCTGATTTTTCATGCTGTACAGTTTTACACCTTAGGGAAGTTTTCAGTAGATGATTAGGATTATGTGAACTGTATTGTCTCACACTAATATTAGAATGAACCGAACTAAGCCAAACTTTATACTTTTTTAATTGAATAACACGAGTGACATTAAAAGACAGTAGCATGTACTATTGTGTACACTGCTGTATTATCCAGGCTAATGTAGAAGAAATGTGTTATCTTTCATGCTGCATGTTTTGTCCCAGCTATTGCATGCTCGTCTTTTTTTTTTTTTTTTTTTTTTTTTTTTTTTTTTTGGTTAATTTTAGGAGCTCCAGACACAGCTAGATGAATTTAAAAGAAAATCCGAGTGTGAACTAAAGCAACTAGAGAAAGAGAAAGAAGTACTAACTGGGAAACTTCAAAACTCTTCACTTGAGGTAAACTGAGCATAAATGTAATGCAGTAATAAAATGTCTCTTCATTTTTCATCCCATCTGAGAGATTCTGGATTAGATTTTAATACTATTTGTTGTGTCTATCACTCAATAAAATATGCAAGGACTCCAGATAGAAATAATTGAAAAAACTGCTTCTAAATATCTATGAAGATTTTGACAAGCCTATTTATTTTGCTAAATTTCATATGTCACTCTTTGGAGATATGCTAAGGTGAGGAGTTTGGCTATATCAGGGGTGACTCTGATTGATTGTTTGTATTTAGGACAAAGTGAGATTAGAATCTTTCGTACAGATCCTGTTAACTTTCTGATTTTTTGTTATACATAGAAATGTATCTTCACTGATTATAACCAGTTTCACTTCCCTCAGGTTAAGTGGGAGTTTACACGGCAACAACTCCACAAAAGCTGAACCCCTAGATCTTCAGGTGACATTTGTAGACTCTCAGTGGCAGTAATAAGCTCTTGTTGAGTGTTTAAAGACAGAGAAAGGACAGGCTCATCAGGAGGCCAAGCAAAATGTTGTCCTCCCTCTACTACCTCCACTTTCCCACATGCCATTACTACCCCTTGGTGTGCATGTTCCAGGAGTCAGGGCATGTGTTGTGCTCATTTATGATATGCAACACCTGTTTTTTCTCCCATCTGTGCTATACTAGCTGTACTAGTTGTGAGTGCAGCATGGGTTTTCCTTTTTCATTTCTCCTCTAAAACATATTTATACATTCTGTTATCAAACAGTGGCATTCTGACTTTCTATCTATTTCCCAGCCTTAGGAATACAGAATTTAAGTGTAGTTTAACATTCTGAAAGTTTCATCTATTTTTAAGTTTCATTACACATTTCTGCATGCTGCTGTTTCCTACAGATTCTTCTCTGAAAGAATTTTGGGTCAATCCAACCTATATTGACCTATCCAGAGTGAAAGGTTTATGACATGAAGCAATTATTCTTCAGGTTTTGCGAATGCAAAAAGGTAGTGGGACCTCAATTACTTTTCCTGAAATCACATGTTCAAGACAGTAAAATATGAAAGAAACCTGTTTTCTGACTGCTCATCTGCTCACATCACAAGATCATGGTAAATTAGTAAAGAGTGGTGGGAAATTATTGCCACTATAAACATAAACATCAATAAATAGTATGAAAGAGTATATAGCATGCCATATGTTCAAAATACCATGGCAAATATGAACAGATACACTAAGAAACATTTGATTGTATCGTAGAATGTAACTGCACTCAAAAAGGAGGAAATGCTTCATTTGAAGAGAAATTTTTCATTTCTCTTGATTACTCCAAAAGTTACTTTCTGAACTAATTACTTGGCAGTATTGCCAGGGCAGTGAAGTAGTTTCAACTTGTAATAGTTTCCCTCTATAGGTACATGAATATTCACAGCCAAGAAAGCACAATTTACTATATAATATTATGTTTCACTGAGGGCATGATTCCCAGCTGGGAATCTTTGCAATGGCTTAGTCCAGAGCTTCCGCCTCAAAGGTTAGGTAATGCGCTGTTACTAATCCAGTTCTAACCTGGATACAATTTCAGATCTAAAAATAGCTTCCTTGGCTGCCTGAGACCCATTTTTGGTTGGGCTGACATAGCTGGAGAGCTATGCAGAGTAGACAAAAGCATGATAATTTCATCTCTCTGGGGATGCACTTCAGAGTGGTTGCATTTCTGTATTAATAAGATTTTTGTGGGTAAAGAAATCAGACTTGCATCTGTTTGGTCATTTGGAAGGAAGCATGGGAGATCCAGTGTGGGTTTAATGCCAATTCATTAGGGCCCTCCAGTTCCTTTTGCTCTACAGGATCTCTTCAGCATGTGTTAAAAATTCTTGGTGCCACAATATAAGAAAGATATAAAGCTATTAGAAATTGTCCAAAGGATGGCTACAGGGATAGTGAAGAGTGTTGAGGGAAAGCTGTATGAGGAGCAGCTGAGCTCATTTGGTCTGCTCAGCCTGGAGAAGAGGGGTCTGAGGGGAGACCTCATTTGCAGTTACAACTTCCTCATGAGAGGAAGTGGAGGGGCAGACACTGATCTCTGTAGTGACCAGAAGGGACCCAAGGGAATGGCCTAATGTTGTGTCAGGGGAGGTTTAGGTTGGATATTAGAAAAATGTTTTTCTCCCGGAGGGTGGCTGGGTACTGGAACAGGCTACCCAGGGAAGTGGTCACAGCACCAAACCTGAATGAATTCAAGAAGTGTTTAGCCAATACGCTTGGGCACATGGTGTGACTCCTGGGGATGGTGCTGTACAAGGCCAGGAGTATGACTTCTGTGATCCTTGTGGGTCCTTTCCAACTCAGAATATTCTATGATTCTGTGCTTCTATTCTGGAATTAGAAGATACATAAAATGGAAGTGAAGACATCACCTTGTCATGACATATCTTTGAACAATGCTAGCACAGCAATGCCCAGAGTTTTGATGGATCTTGGAGATATCTCCAAATAGCAGCCAAAGACTGTGTTCAGACTGTTCCCTCTGGCCTGGAATTTGCCACAAGTTAAGGAAGATTGTTTACTGTGAACTTAATCGAAATAACTCTGAAATAAGCCTAAAAACCCAGTAAAATACAATTTTTTATTTTGTTGTTACTTTTTATGCCATATTACTGTTATGATGTAATAGCGTCATAGTAGGAGTAAAACCCTGTAGCATCTGGGTGCCTTATTTTGAATTAGAATAAATTCTCAATTGCAGTGGCTCTTCTATACTACATCAAAAGACAATTTTAAGTCTTTTATATTAAATCCATCTCCTAGCAATGCATTGAGAAAATGTGCTTACAAGCACAGTGAATGAAATAGTCAAAGCAGAAGTCAAATAGGTGAGCCAACTGTGATGGCATTTGCAGTCTTATATTTGCCAAGCATTTTTATCCATGGGCTATCAAAGTCTGAGAAGTACTTCTTCAGAAGAATCGAGCCATCCAGTTCAGGAGGATAGTACTGTCCAAAAAAGAATGAAACTTGAAAGAGTGTTGAAATATTTCAAAGCTTATCAGTCATCTTTTAATAATAGTTGTTCTTTTTTTTCTTTGCTTGGAAGACAGTGGGATGCAAAATCAGCTGTTGTAAGAATGGTCAAGTGCAAACATAACCCTGAAATTTGAAAAGAATTCAGCAGAGCCTAAAAAGATACTGTTCCTTGAGTTTATGCAGTGGCTAGGTAATGTTTGCATCTCTAAGATCATTTTATGCAATTCAGGTGGATAAAAGTGAATCAGTAATGTTTTGTTCAAGAACTTTTGTTTTGCATCAGGAAGATATTATAAAACACAAAATCTCATCATGTTGCTGGTTTGTTAGTCATAAAAGCATCCAAATAGACTCTGTACTGATGTGAGTTGGCATAGTTTCATTGGCTTAAATGTTGCTTTACCAACATAAACAAATTGAGGTTCTGGCTATCTGGTTTTGAAGTCAGGAAGTGCAATAAACTATTTGGGCACTGCAAAACATTCCAGAAAAGGATTTTCAATAATGGATTTGAAAACCTTTTTAATTGCAAGACAGGAGGATGAAACCTGATAGGATGGAAATGTTTGTTTCTTAATCTCTAATATGTAAGAAGTAACAGGATTCATGAGGATGTGCTTGTATGCGTGATACATTTCTGTAGGGGTTTTTCCCTTAAACACTGAAAAATAATGGTTTTAAAACTACTTCTTCATATGATTTCTTACTACATTGTGTTATCTGTTGCAATCAATTTGCTGCTTAGCCTATTTCTAGTTAGTACGATCTTTAGTTTTATGTTAGAAGTGCTTTGAACCAATAATTGTCTATAAAGAGTTGAGGAAATTTCTAGTGTTGTGACCACAGATGAAGTTTATATAGGCTTCTTTTCATCTTTCCTGCCCAGATGACTGTTTAATTTGCTTAAGAAGTATTCCAAGTGACATTTTTCCTGTTTCAGATTGTTGTATTATAAAATATATAGTCTATTCTTCTGGCACATTCTTTTAGTCACTTTATTTTTAGGAAGCCCAGGGAAAAAATGGATACTTGTGTGTAATGATGCTAATGCATATTGTGTCAGCTGATAGGAAGGACTGTACACCATATAGTGTTTCACATCAAAGGTTAGTTTTATAAGGAACTGCAGTACCTAATATTTCAGTATTTCCTTTCTTTATATAGGAAGACATTGGCTAGAGTTCAATAGGTCTGAAGAAAAAGTAAGTTTTTTTACCTGTAACCAGAAACCAAAGTGCCCCTTTGATTAAATCTTACAATTTACCACCCCCTTTTTTTTTTTTTTTAAGTAATGAAAAAAAATTCAGCAGGTCTGGAAACAAAAGTATGGTTGGCAAGTGGCTCTGGCATCTGCCTATTCTTGGAGTGTATCCAGGCCACAGATAGATCCCATTGCATAGATATATTAAAGACATTTAATATTTTTCATTATGAATAGTATTTGGCAATTATTGTTCACTAGCTTGATCAGATAATTTTTTTGTGTGTGTGTTTAATTGGATCACAACAGAAGAAGCCAAGAAAAAACTGGATGAATAGTGAACTTAAACTCACAGTTTGAGGCAGATGAAGCTAAGTGCTCTTTCAAATTAAATAAATCAGTTTTGTTGGATAGCTTCAGCTCAGCCTTAGGCCTGCCTGCTGGTTTGTGCCATATTATTGTGCAAATTGAACTATGGATTGTAGGTATGAGATGGAGATGATTTGAAATTTTTTAAAAGTACTTGATGACCAACAGATAGTATATGCAAAAGGGTTTTCATTCTTCACTGAAAAAAAGGCTCTTTGGACAAAACAAGCATCTTGCTATTTTTTCTGAGAGCAGTACAAGCTCATAAAATGTACTTAACTTTACATAATTCCTCTCCGTTGTGAATGCAGCCATTAATCCTATCCTGCTGACTTACTTTTCTGGAAGGTGGCTCAGCTGAAGCAAATATTAGACCAACAAGCAAATAATTTCAAGGAGTCACTGAAGAAACATAATCTACAGTCCAACAAAGAAAAAGAGAAACTTTTGCAGGATCTTCAAAACACCATTAAAGAAAACCAAAATGTTAAACTGCAGTTGGAGGCATCACATCAAAAAGTCTTAAAAATGTTGGAGAAAAGCAAGAATCAGGAACTCAAGGTCAGTTTACTGCATACTAATGTAAAAAAAAAATATTATATTTATGGAATAAACCATTTTAGTGAGAGCCAATAATCAAAACACAGTTATTTCCAGTTATCCTAATGATGGGTTGCCATTGTTGCACATAATGAATTATTCTGTGATTTTGAAACCTCATCATCATCAGGCTGGGGGGTGGGTTGGTGGTTTTTGGGCTTTTTGTTTTGGTTTGTTTTTTTATAATTTTAACATTTTAACTTAGACCGCAATGTGAATAAATATTTCATAAACTAATATACCTTACAGTTAGGCTGCAATGAATACAAGCTCCTTTATCTGTGTCCCTAGTTCAGAAATATAAGGGAATTCCTGAGTGTATTAATAACAGGACTCAGTTTTGTTAATTTTTATCCATTGTGAATTTATACATAAATACTTAAGAAGTATAATAGACACATATAGTGATGTGTATTGCCTTATATACCTTCAAGAAATCAATTCAGTAAGGGGATCACCCAAGCTTTTAAAGATTCAAGTGGATTTATTTCAGTGACAAAATGTTAATGCAATATACTGAGGCATACGATTGCTGTTTGAGAAAAAAATCAACTTGAAAAATGTACATGTGATTGTGACACGGAGTTCAGATGTGCCTGTTGATTCTTTCAGCTTAGAGAACCTTATAAAACATAGGTAGTAAAACCGCCCTAAGTAGAATTTAATATCTTGTTAATATATTCCAAATAAAATTCCAGTTTTAACAACACCGGGCTGAAGCAGTGAGTTGGTAAGAATGAAACTGAGGATAGGAGTTTGCTTTCAGAGCACCTACAGAGCAATTGCTCCATCATTTACATCATTTACAGTGTACCAGCAGTACTCTAATGACAGTGGAAGCTTGAGTCAAGAATGATACAAAGAAAGATAAAAGCCTTTGTCTGACATGCTGTGATAAGTAATGATGAACAGGTCAAATCGGGGGGCTTTGTATGTTGAATAGTAAAACTTTCTGTCTAATGTCAAATAGTGCAAAAATGTCAGTGTTATTATTTCATCATGCACAACAAATCTAAGAGGCAATACCCTGATAATTTATCTTGTACCTACTAGGTGTTAATTTTTAACTTCAGCTCATTTTTATGCTGGCATTGATAAAGGATCTTGTAAACTGGTGATGAAAATTAAAGTTGTACAATGAAAGGCCAGATTCATCCTAGCATTACAAGTAAAACAACAAGCAGATAAGTAGGTTCCAATTACTTTGTTTTGGGGGGGGCGACTTTTGCTTACAGGAGGCAGAAGAACGTTTGAAAAAGGAATTTAATGAGACTTTCAAGATCCAACATCAGTCTCATAGGCTGGAAATACAAACCTTGGAAGAGAAAGCAAAGAAAGAATTACATGATGAACTTGAGCAGATACAGAAGCAGCAAACCCTGTTGCTAGGTACAGTGTCTGATGTCATGCACAGTTCCCACTGCTTGATTATATATATACTGAGAACCACTGACTTTCATCCCATTCATTTTCTTTCCCATCTTCTGGGAACTCAGGTTTTCATGAATCTCCCTTTTCATACCCTGCAATTTCAGCAATACAGACTTAATATTCTTTGTTAACCAAGCCCTCAATTGTCAGCAGCAAAATGTTACTGAGAGAGTACTGTGGTGTACAACATTCAAGCATGTATTATCAGGTACATTAGATTGGAAAATAACAATTAGTTTATATGACTTTACTCTTTTTTTCTAGTTTGAGAATAATTATGATATGTACTTCAAGTCTGCTCTATTGAGTTCAGCAGTGGAGATCAGTTGCTCCATGTGTATTGTTCAGTCAGTTTTGAAAGTGCCCTAAGCTGTTCAGAACTAAACAGAACACTGCAGTAGGAAGACGTGTAATATCTCCAGATTTAATCTCGGGTTTTTAAAGCTCACCTATAAAATATTTTTTAATTAAAGAAAGAATAATTTGGAAGTATTTAAAGTACAAACTGAATTTTTGTCTTGTTTCCCCCCCCCCCCATTAAAATTTACTAGAAAGTTTTCTTGCTCTCTAACGTTTATACATTTAATCGATAGATTCTCTACTTCAAGAAAAAAGGTAGGGAGACAACAGATAAAAACTTCTTTCTCCTTGTACTTGATCCATCCCAAAACTTGTACCCAATATTCACAAAAGTTGCAGAGTATGAGAGATGAGCTTACATAAGTGTTGTACTTCTCTAACACAACCAGAGCTCTCCCCAGTCTGCCTTATGGCCCTCTATAAAACACCAGTGGAATTAACAGAGAAGCTCAGGGGTGCTTCAGTAAAGTTCTAGATTAGAAGAAGCAATTGTGATCATGTAGTCTGGAAAACTGCCACAGAATTCCCTTTCTGACTCTGACACAGAATCATTGCTATTGTAGCTCTGTATCATCTTACTATTGCTCAACTGAGTTACTGCTCTAGTAATAGGAGGCCATTATACTTAACAGGGAAGGAGTTGAGGAACGAAGCAAAATGTAATTGTATTAATGTTTTCATCTACATGTTTTATATCTGCCTTCCCCATCCAGCTGACCTCTGACTTCCTAAATGATTGTCTGTCTGACTGTTACTAGGATCTCTAAGAATGGAACTCTCTGAGCAACAGACATCATGCACGAACCTAAAGAAACAAATAGAAGAACTACAAATGGAGCTGAGGAGTGTGAGGACGCTGAAGAAGCAACAGGCAAGAAACCAGTTTGTACTTCATTGCCATGTTGTGTTTAGCAAAAGAATTAGTATCAAATTTCTCTCTCCAGTGATAATAAAAGTGCACAGTCTCTTACAGAGATGGAATGGGTTTTTTTCCTTTATGTCTCACTTTAAATGTTTATGATTTTTTCCCTATTGGCAGGAATTTTCTTTCCAATTAAAGATCAGAATCTACAACAGAAGTAAATGAATGAATGTTACAATAAAAGAAATACTAAGGAGACTACAGAATATATTCAGATTTTGATCACAGATTTTGTCTTGCACATATGTAGCATGGCACATACAATTGAAAAATCAGATCACAAAAATTCAATGTGTACAGTTCCAGCAAGATGTTAACATTAAAAAATAAGAAGCTGTGAATAACTAACTGGCTTTTTTCTTAGGAAGGAAGTAGCCAAAGCCAGATCAGATCTCTTCATGATGAACTGGAAAAATGTCAGAGTGAAATTTCTGAACTCAAGAAAGAGAATTTACTTTTGAAGGACACAATGGAGCTACTCAGTGCTGAGTTGGAGTTGCAGAAGCAAGAAGCCACACAGCTTCAAGACAGAGATAAACAGCATAGAAGGTTTGCCTTGAATTAACACTTGACAGTGCTATCTAAAGATTCAATAATAATGCCAGCATGAGTGGTGTTCCAAGTGTAATGCATGTTAGAATCTTTCCTTTCTGAAGTATTAATTTTAGAAGCTAGGAATTTTGCAAAAGCAGTAGTTCATTTCACTTTTTCCTCCAGCCAGAATAGATGCATTTGAACTAATTGTTTATTATATGTTACAGAAAAATATGTCTAGTGTATCCCCACAGGAGTGACCCGAGAAAATCTGCATAATGTCAGCCTTTGAAAGGCACTGGAAGACACAAATCCCAAACTCATTAAAGAACGATTAAAAATATATAAAAATCTCTGAGAATAAATATCAGGTTTTTATACATACTCTCTTCAGCTGAAACCAATGGACTGTTAACCCCATTTAAGGGGATCACTTGGGAATGCCATATAAGAGTTTGCTTTGGCTGTAGCAGCCAGCTTTGCACAGGGGAAATAAGGGCAGTGCCAGTGGACACTGACAGTGCCTCTGGGCTGATGGTGAGCCTGGCACTGTGAGATTCTGTCCAGGCACAGGAAGGGCCAGATGATTTGTAGTCTTGGCTGTCTTATAGAAGGTGGACCATGTCTTCTTAATGTAGCCACAGGCTCAGCACAGGTGGTGCAAATGGGTCTTCCCAATTGTGTACAGAAAAAGTGTAGAATCCCAGGATCAATTAGGTTGGAAAAGACCTCTGAGATCATCATGTGACCAACACCACCATGCCAAGTAGACCATGGCACTGGATGCCACATCCAGTCTTTTCTTAAACACCTCTGAGCAGCCCATTCCAATGTCTACTCACCCTTCCTTTGGAGAAATCCTTCCTAATATCCAACCTAAATTTCCCCTGGTGCAGCTTACAAAGGAGACAAGACTGGGTTCACTGCTCACTGCATTTGTATGGCTGTTGAATCCTTTGAAATTTCTAGATAAATATACTTAACACATTCTCTTTGTAGGGAGACTGAGGGATCCTGGTGCAGGGGTACCTTTCAGTTCATTTTTGCAGTAGTGTAGAATGTATGGCCCTAACTACACAAGCTGTACATGTAGAAGGATTTCTAAGAGTGTGCCCTTAAAGGAATCATTACAATTTGGCCCATATAGTCTAAAGAAAAGCACCCAGTGGATAGAATGTCTCTTTGCAGACTGTCAGAGTGGCCAGAGTAATTCCATTCCTGTCTACCAGTCAGTAGATATTTAAAGAATGAGAAAATGAGAAACCTTTTTTTTTTTTTTTTTTGCCATTGCACTCTTTGGAGACTTACTTCAAAGTGAATTTCATTTCAAGCTTTTGAAGCAAGATCAACAGAGAGAATTGCAAACCAGAGAGTTTCATCAATGCCCTCCAGCTATCTTGAAGGAATTTAGAGCCTCTGTTCCTGAAGAGAAGAATTATTTACGTGTCAGCAATGAGGTCTAAAAGGCCTCAAATGCTTAGGCTGCTGGGCTGGAGGATTTTCTTTACAGGGAATAAATGGTGTAGCTCTACTACAGTAAGCATTTGAGAAGGAAGCATTAATGGAAATTATGTAAGGAGAAATCCTTCAAATAATCAGAGTTAGGACTAAAGCATTGGAGTGGACCTGGGCACCTGATATAGGCTGCTCTGAAATTAACCCATGGAAGACCTGAACCTTAACTTGCAGCTCTTGTTTTGCTTTTGCAGGACTAATAATTAGTGTAGGGGAATGGTTAAATTGGTGCATATAAATAACTGCTATTTTTACTTTTAACAATAGTGAGCCTGTCTTATGCTATATAGTTTCTTTACTGACTTGAAAGCTGATAGTGGCTTGTTATTTGCATGTGAAATTTTTTTATAACAAATGACTTAAAATTACTAGTCCTAATCTTGCCAAGTAATTGAAACCAGTAATCTGCCTGAAGTAATAATTCCCATTTTGATTCTCTTGGATTGTGTTAATTCCACCTCCAGTTCAGGAAGCTTTTACAAGGATTAGGATGAGAGAAGACAAAAGTGTTTTTATGGGAAGAGAGAACAAGTCCCAAAATTACTATTGTGAAGGAGAACATTCTACCCCTGAAGATTAATTTCAGGGATTCTTCTCCCTTTTTTACCCTTATTCTTCTGCTTCTTATGTTACACTAAATGCCAAATCAGTCACTCCCATGGCTGTGCTCTTAACTTCAAGGAGAGAAACCTTTTGGCCTTTCCCGAAGCCTTTCAAAAATAAGTGACACAGGCTTGGGAATACATTAAAAAGAAAATAGGGGAAAACAAAAGGTAAACTGAATATCTTTTGTGAAAATTAGAATTGTTAATACGCTAAGTTGAGCATCTCTATTTTAATCAGTAAACCATAGAACATGGACTCTCCATTGAGTTAATGAAAAAGTTTCTCCAAGGTTTAACAAAGCATTAGCAGACGAAAACCAAACTATGATTCTTCAACAGATGTCTATTGCTTTTGGTATTGGTATTAGAAAGCAATGTTATGGTTAGGCTTGAGGAAATGTTAGGCATTTTTCAGTTTTCAGTTTATGGTGTTAATCATATAGCAGTATCTTTCAAAATATGTTGTCTGAAAAAGATAAATGTTATAGTTAAAGGCACTGTTACAACATTTCTTCACTTTAAAAAGAAAAAAGGTTTTAGGATGATGATAGGAAGTATTAAATGTTTCTGGTGCCATGATGTGGTGAAATATATCATGAGAGCCTCATCTTAAAATCCCTGATATTTCAACATAATTTTGCTTAATACCAGTAAGTTTCTGTGGTACTTTGTCGTATTTTATTATTAAGATTGATGTATAAACTAACCCTAGACAGAATATCAATAACATCATTACACAGAATAGACCTTCCATTTCCTGAAGGGTGAAGGTTAAGTACTTTTCAAAATAATTATTCTCTTCCTTAGTGTTAAAACATTTTTTCTCAGATTGCTACTAAAATGTCAAGGTAAAATCAGTAGGCAGAAGCCAGATCTTTGCCCAGTTAACTACCTTTGCAGTCAATAAAACACCTCAAAACTGCATGCTTTGATCAATGATAATAAACTAGTATTGAAACATGAGAATTCAGACATATTTTAATACCAATGAAAGGCTACTGGTAGAAGACCTCAATATCAAGCATAAAAAAGAACTGGACATACTGAAACGAGATCACCGGAAGGAAATTGAAAACATATTGTCTGATTTCAGCAGCACTCAGGCACATCTCCAAGCAAAGATTTTCTCCTTAGAAACTGCGTAAGTAATTTAAATAAACTCTGGCTCATGCTGACAATGAGTTCTATTTGAATTTGTTATTCTTAGTATGTACAATTTTTGTATTAACCAGAAGTAAAATATTATGAGGATTAAAATAGAAGTGTATAGGTATTGTCTTTGCAAACCAAAAAGACCCAGATGCTTTGTAATAAATTTTGGATATTGTTTGATCCACAGCACTATACATGAAGTTTTACAATACTAAATTAAAAATTGCAAGTAGGATCTAGGAATTTTGTGAAATGTAAAATGATCTTTGTCACAGATGATACCAGAGGCCTTGATCCATGATCTTGTACTTAATTTTGTTCAGCAGAGCAGCATTTTTGATTAAAAGCTTCTTAACCTCATTCTCTCTACCTTGAAAATTTCTGAGGACAAGCCCTTGCTTGTGTAAATAAATGCATTTTACAGCCCCTTGTGGAGTTAAGTTGTTCTGTGGTGCTTCAGACTGTACAGGAGAGACCCCTCAGAAATAATCTCTGTGATTGTATATATCCCTTATCCTTTTCTCTTAACCCAATTGTGCAGCAGAGGTTCTTGCATGTAAGCAGGCCTCTAACCTTTAACCTCTCAGATGTAAAGATTTATCTTTTTATTTAAACTCTGAGATAACTCTAAGATGATACGAGTGGGGGGTGGGGGGGGGGCAGTCCTCTCAGAAATATTTACCCACATATAAAAAACCACCCCCACAAAATGGTGGTTTGTATTCTGTAATACATTTCTCACTATGTGACCTGATTAGGGCAGGTGAACTTCATAGCATTCACTTTCTCAAGCAGCAAAATCCATGAACTTGGCTGATGAAATAATGACTTGTGTTCTTATGGCTCAATCAAATGTATGTTTCCACACCATACCTAAGAATGTGTAATTAGCATTTGAATCTTTTCCCCTGATTAAGGAATTTAAAAAGCTGAGCTCAGACTACAGGTTTTGACTTAGCAGGTTCACTAAAGCAGCATGTACATCCAAGTTTCTCTTCATAAAAGTTACAGGAATTGAGTATTTCCAAGGATTCTAAAGTTACTGGGTCAGAAAAGAGAACAAGTAGATCAATACAGATATGTATAGATAACTGTGACACAGGTTTTTTCTTTAGGAAACTAGACTAGCATGATGTGCAAGCTTGTTACTATTCTACACAGGGGCTGGATTTTACACTGGGCAGGTATTGTGGATTAAACCTGGCAATTTATTTTGGAGCTCCAGAAGATTCTATACTTCTACATAAACCATGTACAGATGCCCATTTAAAAAAAATATTGTTTTATTAGAAGGGCTTGGCTATATCCCTGTATTTTAAGCTTGGAATTTTGGGTAGAGTACAGCCCAAGTGTCTCTTGAACTTGATCTGAGGAAGTTTTTTCTGGTCTGCATTTTCTTTGTTACAGACTTAATGAATTAGAAGAAAAGTCAAGAAGGTGGGAGTCCAGGTCTGAAGATACACACCTTATAAACTGTCTGCAAGACAAATTAAGTGAGAGAGAAGAGATTATCAAGCAGCTGGTGGTAAGATTGCCTTTTATATGTACATACATATTTTAGAATCTGTTGGAAGGCTCTATTCAGTGTTTCACACATTGCTTCAGACTGGTGGTTTCTGTTCTGGAAAACTTTGACAAATGTATCTTTTCATACCAGCTTCCAACAAATACATGTTTCCATACACATAACTTTGTTTCCGTTCAGGAAGGAAGAAAATGTCAGCATTCACTTTCAGCCAACACTGAATCTTACAGGAATCGGTCATTTTCTTTCAACCCTAATATAGCATGCTTGACTCCCTCCATGAAGGTAAGATGGGCAATGCATTTAAAATCAAAAATCATGATGATTTTTATTAATATTTGAATCATACAGACGATCAGGACAATAAAATGCTATCAATTTTTTATGATAATGTTATTCAGTAAAATTCTTCCCGGTAAGCCAACCTACAGTCAGTTGTTGAGCACAAGAAATTCAGAAGAAATTCATAAGAGAAATGTGCAGCATAGATAACGTGTTTAAGCCAATATAAAACACTACAACTCTGAAAATATCAGTCTTCTACTGGGATAAGCATGGGCATTGCTTGCAGATTTGGGAGTTGCTAATTGGGATATTGCATGCATCAAGGAAAATTATTAATCAGTTTGGGTTGCTTGGTATCTCTTTGTCATTCCAGCCCCTCTGCATGATACTGTCTACAAATAGCCATAGAAAGAGGGGACGTCAAGTTGGTGGAAAGCACCTTGATGTGTCTAAAATCTCAGGGTTAAATACACAAGTTGTTTTAATTGGATGACAAAATCCATGTATACTCACAGCATGCCCTGAGAATTTCTTTTAAATGCCTACAGAAAAAGATAGAAACTCCTATTTGGGTGTTCCTCACAAGATATTTGGGAATGAGGTATTGTTGAGGTTTTATAGTATAAATTGTAAAAAATATGTATGTAATGAAGTTTTCTGTTACAATAAAAAGCAGCAGAAGAAAACAGTTGAGGTGCCCAGTCGTGTTGTCAGTGTTCCGAATTTAGCTTCCTACGCAAAGAGCTTTTTGAGCTGTGACTTGAGATCAAAAAGAAGTGCTCCTCAAATAACAAAATCTACAAGCTTAGACCGGAGTCCTGGCTGCCTCAGGGTGGGCTCTCCATCAGCACAGTCCTCAGACAGCAGTGCTGCCACAAGGTATTTGTCCATTTTGTATGACGATAAATGAATTCATATTTAGAATCTTGTAGGCAATTCAAACACATTAGACATTTGGAAATACACAATGATGTAAGGTTCCTACTGTGCAGTGAACTCTGTGTGTTTGGTTATTTTGCAGACAGACACAGAACTTACTGCAAAAGTAGAGCTTATGCTTGCAATCCCTCCTGATAGGACAAAAACAACAAACCACACCAAACAAACAAACAAGGAGTTGCAAGTATTTAACTAAGAATGTAGTTAATTGTGAATATGGCATCTATCAGTGATTCTTTTAAGGGTGTGTCTTCCATCTTATTTTTGTTACCTCACGTTGCACTTGGTAGATGTAGATGGCATGTTTTTATTTTAGGAGATATTTGAATGAATCTAGGCCAATCATTTTGCAAAGGTTAGAGACTTAAAAACTGATTAGCAGATACTTTTTTGTCTTCTCTCTGAAGAACTTAAATTCTTCAAATTTATGAGTTATTTAAACAACGTTCAGTGTTTTATAATATGAACTCTCTTTCCAAGAAATAGTTAAAAATGTATGTAGCTAATATACAGTTAAAAAAATCCCCAAACCTTACCACTATATGTCAGGACAAAATCCAGCCTTCTCATCTATCTCCTGGTGGAGATTAGTTATCCTGTAAATTATGTGCAAGAGAGTTCTTTCCTTAGGGGCAGATGGTGCTGGCTGCTGACAAAAACAACCTGGGACACAGGCTTGGATCCTGTTTGGCAATTCCCACATCTTAAAGATACAAACATGCTGTGTCATGCCAGACGGCTGCCAAGACAAATGGGATTTGTGTTTTAAAGGAAAACAACAGGGAGACTGAGGGTAGCTTGGTTGCTACACACTTAATTATTTTAAATCAGTCATTTGTAAGTTAAGTCCTATTTGCTATCGTATGTTGAAAAAATCCTGAATGATGGAAAGTCAAGGACTATGTAATAGGATTGATTATGAATGCCAGGTAGTGTTCAGATAAATCTTCCAGTTTCAAACAGAACTTTTACCCAACATTTCTAATGCATATACATAATGCAATAATTTTAATGCAGTACATAAATTGTATTTCATATTTTTAAGAGTGAATTGCAGCTGCCATTCTCTGATTTTCATGACTTCATATTCTTGAAGCATCCTTTTATTTTTTTAGGATGTGAAGTTAAGAACTGCATTCAAATGTTTCTCCATAGCTGTTTATCTCTGCTTCATGCTTTTCTTCATCTCATGACCAGTGCTGCTAGTCCAGTTACCCAGCTGGCACAGATCCCAGTAAAATTGTAGCTGGCATCTTTTGGTCTCATGCATTCATGTGAGCACAGAGCCATTCATAGGATCATGACTTCTTCTGGGAACAGTATTGCATATTGATAAGACTGTAAGTAGGTCAGTGATGCTAATGCTTATTTGTTTACACAGGACACATGGCAATGAACCACCACAAACCAAAGATGACCAAAAACAAGACCCTCAGCATCAGGAATGGTTTACTAAGTATTTTTCATTTTAAAGCAAACTATTTCCATAATTCTCAGAATTACTATAAAAGTCATTCCTGTTTTCTTTTCAGGAATTATAATCCAATAGATGTTTTAAGGGAAGAAAAACAAAAGATGTAATTTCTAAGTAAACAGTTAGGAATACCTGCACTCTCTTACATCTTAATAACAATGGAGTTACAACGCATGAATTTCAGAAAAATGCAATTTTTAACAACTTCTGTAAAAAGTGAAGTAAAAGCAAGAGTCTGGATACTGTTACGTGAAAAGACTTTAATCAAGAGACTGTACCACTCCACACTTTCATTAAATATGCAATTTGGACTCTGATACCACCTGTCAATTTGGCACCAGCTGAAAAAAGATCTTACTTCTGTACATTTATACATTTGCTTCATCAGCTGTTTAATGTAAGTTCTGCATATAATAATGTAATTTTTAAAGTTTTTAATGCTTTTGGTTAAATGAATTTTAAGCTGTACAGCATGTGGTACACCTTCAAAAATAGCATGTTTATAGAAGGCTGGTTTAGAAATAATTTCTGGTTTGCTTCATAAACTGTTTTGTATAGTCAGCATTGCTGTGTAATATTCCCATTGAATTTCAATACATGTATCAGCCTGACAAATTAGGATGATATGTAAGTATGAACATTAAAGCTTGTAAATTGTCAAATTTCTATGTTTTTCAAAAGAGTGCTATGTTATACTGAAGTGAGTCAGACTCATACATTGAGTTCCAGAGGGACGGCAACTGCGTACTTGTACCTTTTATCTCAATAATAGTTTTGTGCCTACCTAAACGCAGAATGAGGGAATGAAGACATTTATCAGATCATGCTAACTCATTGCTGGGAGGAAAGAATCCATGGAGAAATTAACTCTTGGGTAATTAACCCAGTAAGTGTGAAAGGCAGGAAACACGGGACCAGCAGCCTGGGATTTAAGAGATGATAGTTCCTCTTCAACTGCTGTACAGTTTGAATCCCCATTTAATTTCAACAGGCAGGGCCCAGCTACCTAAAAAAATTTTACATGTCCAGCCTAATATCCAACAGCCAGCAAGAGATGCACCAATAGATGCAAACACTTCATACAAAACAACCCTTGCATCTCACTGCTGGTGCAAAGGTGGAAGGAAGAGCAGAACACTTCTATAGGCCAGTACTTCTCATCCTAGTTATCTGGTATTTTTTCCAAGAGGAACTGCTTAGCTGGAAAAGTGACTTTAGCATTAGATTTGGCAAAAAGGCACTCTTCATACCTGTAATCAGAGATTAAATAGTATACAGTAACACTGAAAGACGCCTTGGTATCTGTTAGCATGCATATGTACTGGGCTGTTTTCGTTACTTTTCATCCATTCTGCCTCAAGAACACTAGAAATTTCAATACACAATTAGTCATTCTTAGTTCCAGGGTTACAACAAATAATTAGTTAACTCTGCCTCCCAAAAGGTATGTGCAGGAAAGTAGTTTTCCTGGTTATATGGCTGAATTAAATTTGTTGCTTAGTAATACACAGATAGGACTCTTTTGCCATTTCAACCTCCAAAATCTTTTTTGGCTACATTTAGTTTACTAAATAGAGAACTGCAATGGAAGCTAAGTCTGTATACTGGTCAGTGCTGGTGACCCTACCTCCACAATAAGTGGTCTTTTATTTTGGGGGCAGGTACTTTGGACCACCTCTACAGCAGCCTGAGAGACAGAACACGAGTAACATTAGCCCTGCATTACATATCCCACCTTTCTGTATGCCTTTTTAGGATGTGCTTATAGGATGAATTTCAATTCATCCTGTAAGAAATGAATTTTTGTACATCCCAAGACAGCTTCCACGAGGTGAATAAGTCCAGTGGAGAATGACAATTCACTTAAAAAGTGATCTGACCTACTTACAGACAATTCTAAGGCTGTTGCTGCAGTGGTACTCATTGAAAATTAACATTTAAGTATTCCAATAAAATCAAACACTAATCTTTGCAAGTATATTGATGGTACCAAAACAACAGAAGGGAATGCAAGGGCCGCCTTCTCTAGAAGGAACAGGATACATTCTGGAAGGCACACTTCTACCAGAAAGACCCTGAACAGCAACTCTGAATATTTTCCATTGAAACATAAAGCCAATCCATACTTTGTAAATAAAAGAAAAAGAAGACAATTCATTTGGCTTGTTTTAACTATATTTGCAGTAAAAAGTACATTATACAAAAAGCATACAAAGACCACCATTGCTTTTAAAATATTAAGCTGAGAAAAACTGAAGATTATGTTTGCTTCATTGGAGCAGGAATATTTGCAGATGCCTGTTCCAGGTAAGCTAATGGACCTTGAGGCATTTCTGCAGGTTTTTTGTGCTGTACACTGATGTCTTCTAGGACCTGTTGCCAGTGCCTCAGTTTACTCAAATGCTTCTGAATTAATGCTTCTTTTCTCTGCAATTCATTTCTTAACTCTGAAACATCCTATGGATGAAAAAGTTATGTATTAGTAAATAGACAGTATTCCTGAGAATAAGCACCTCACATAAAGAACATGTAACTCTTTTAGACCTTGAGTTTTCAAGCTGATCTTACAGTGGAAAAATGGAATAATGAAAAAGTGTCTAATGATACAGAGGGACATCATTGTGAATGCACTAGTGCCATTCACCTAGGACACATATTTCAGAGATCACCACCCCCAGCAAAATCTGACTAACTACTTTGTCTCTTCCAATGAATTATCAGCTGTGTTCCAATACTCCACAGAGCAGCATCTCGCTTCTCCAGGTTCACGGTGAGCATTATGGTAACAGTCAAGTTCTACCAACTTAAGGTACAGAGTCATGTTGAGAAACCCAAAATTAATGTGAACAAGGCACATACCTTATATGACTTAGCACAAGACAGTAAATTAACACACCTCTTTAATTACTTGTTCTGGTTTCTGGACTGATAGCTGTAGTCTTTTTTGTAGAAAAAAGCATTCAGTCTGTCTTGCGACATCCAGAAACTTTTGGATGCACTGATCAACACCTAGACATATAATAACAATATTGAAAGAAGAGATTCCAAAAAAGTAAGATTTCAGACTGGTAGTGGTAGTGGTCTATTAAAAACACTTGTCACAGTACTTTCTACAAAGAAAATCTTCAGAATATCTAAAATGTCATGTTTATAATGCATTACAGTATGTGCATTAAGTGTCTGTGTAAACTAGTAACTTCTTTTATAAGTGCAGGACAGCAACGCTTCCTCCCAGGTTTTATTATATTTCTGACAATGACAAGGAGCAATAAAATAATCCATGGAACTTGGTTGAATAAAGAAAACATTTCTGCGTGCCTAAGCAACAAGCTCAGTGTAGGGTTCTAAAATATGCACATATTGAGGAGAGTATTTTGCCTTAATATTCTACACACTACTGTTTTGGTAATAAAAGCTGTTCCACGCCAGCACGTGAACATCACCAAATATCCAGAAAGTTTTGAAACGCCACTTGAGTGAGGCTCCAAATAATTTTCAGGGACAAGTGCACTTCTAAGGAGTAGTCAAGGGCCGCTTGTCAAGCTCCTGTTCATTCCGTATCTATTCCGCCTCCACGGAGGTGCGTCACTCAAGTCCTGAAGCACCGCTACAGAGCAACCTGGCCTGGCCTTTCCCACCTTCTGTTACTGCGTCATACAGATCCGAATGCATCACATCACCTCCCTGATGATGAAACGCGTTTCACTGCACGCCAATAAAACCCCACTCAGCCTTAGGAGCCAAGTGGCACACTCAGACCTTCCCACTAGACCCCGGGCATTTCCGAGTGGGTTTCTTTCCTGCCACTGCTCTGAGCAGCGTTCCACCCTGCTGCTCCTCCGGGCTCACCGGTGCGAATCTCCTCCTGGTCCGTGCCGTTCACGTAGTCCTGGCTCACCAGCGAGGCGAAGCAGGCCTGCGGGAGAGGGAAGCACCGCGCTGAGCGGCTGCGGGGGGCCGGTGCCGGCAGCGCAGCGCCCGCCCGCGGCTGCCCCCCTCACCTCGAAGGACGCTTCCAGCTCGTCCACCAGCGTGTTGTTGGGGTTGCGCGGCCCCGCGGGCGGCGGGATGAGGCCGGGCGGGCCGGGCGGCCC
>VZRN01000468.1:5038-25106 GCA_013397935.1 Dasyornis broadbenti
TCTTTTTTTTTTTTTTTTTTTTTGATCCACTGTCAGCAAAACAGAGTAGGTGCCTCAGACTGAAATACTTTCGTAGTAAAAAGCACGCCACACAGGATCACGTCTATGCCTGTTGCCTTTTTTTTATGCAGCTAATCATTCACTGTTGCTTTACGGAGACGTCGTTCCTCTCTGGTTCGGCATTGAAAGCCGTTTCCAAACAGTCAATTATTGACCGAGAAGCTATTTTTCAAGCCCGGCCAAGCTCCTGCTGCCCGCCGGAATGCACTGCTGCCTTATGAACACCTGGTAGCAGCGTGATGCAGAATGACAGGAGACTCCGGAGAGAGGAGTGAGCAGGGCCAAGTGGGTGGTAAAGCATCGCTCTGATTGCCTTTCTTTTATTGCTAAGTGAGTCATCAGTGAGGTGTCGTAACACTTCACCGCGTCCCGCCGCCGTCTGCTCCGTCCCGCCCGGGTCGGGGCGTGGGGCCCCGCCGTGCCCCCGTGAGCATCGTCCGCTCGGGATGCGCTCCCTCCCGCGGGGCCGCCCGCACTCGTGTGGGTAGGGACGGCCGGGCACTTCTTGCTGCAGGCAGCTTTCCGACCGACATTCTGCTGAACTAACTGGAAGGCGTGGAAGGGCTGAGGCATCCCCGGGCGCCCTTGGGGACGCGGTGAGCCGTGCCCGGAGCTGGCGGCAGGGCTTCCCTGCATCGATTCCTTCAGCAGCGAACTGCAGTCTGTTCCACGCGACACTTAAAGATCCAATTTTGCAAGCAGGAACTCTGTTAGAATTTCCCCCCTACCGGACATAGATTACACGAATTCTGTAGGGAAAACGCCTTCTAGTCTCGCACTGCCTGGACCTGTTGCCGCTAACGGTGCGACGGGGAAACGCGCTCGCTCTGATCGCTGCTATCTGCCGCGGGGCTGGCGGCTTCCCCTGCAGCCGGAGGCGAGGAGGTGAATCCATCAGCGGGGCCGCTTTCCGCTCCTGCCCTCTCAGGAGCGGAGCCGCTGCCCCGGGGAGGCCGAGGGACTCCCCGGACCATCCCGACGCTCCCCTCCGCCACCGCGATCCCATCGCCCCTTCCCAGCATTGATAATGACTTTTCTGGTGGGGCTCTTTTGTTTCTGTTTGTGCTGCCCTTTTGGAGCCGAGTGTGGAACCTCTGGTTAAGAAAGCTAGAGCTTAGTCTACAAATAGAACTCCAAATATATTTGTATATACAGCAAGGCTCCTGTCAGGGCTGAGTGCTGGTCTCTGTATCATAAGACATAATTGATTTCTATCCTGCACAGACAGGCTTAAAAATGAAATTTCTTTTGCTGAGGCAACTGACCTTGATCTGCTGGTGGAAAAAAAAAGATGGTTTAGGTCTGCTTCTTCCCTCCCCCTCCCACCATGTTTCAAAGCCTGGAAAACTTTATTTAAAAATAATTTTGTAGCTGGTCTTTATAATGAAAAAAGTTTCACCTCATACATATCTATCAGTCTCAAGATTTATCCACACATAATGTAAAATCATAAACTAAGAGAAGATAAACTAGGCATAGTTTATACTGAAAAATCTTGATAAGGATTGTGCACATATGCATATCTGTTCATTGCACATAAGTGTGTATTAATATATGTTAATATATAAGGTTGCATGTCTATGTAATATATATACTGCACTCATGTAATATGTGAGTAAACTCTACACATTAACAATGATCTGTCATGAGGAGTTTTAATGGGTTTCCCCACAAGACAGACTAGCACACCTCCTGCTGCAGACAATTCTTCCTTTTCGTCCTATATATCTAAGACAAGTTTGAGAGCTGACCTTTAAATTACCCACATGAACAAGTAGCTTGAGGCATTTTGTCAGTAGTGGAGGTTTCCCTCAGAAGACCACAGGCATCATTGTTACTTTGCCTCATCTATTTCGGTATTTAAAATCAGACTAACTGGTAAAAATTAGATGTAAATACTGCCCCTTTTGTACATAGCTCATTTGCAGTATAAGCACAGGAAAAGTGGGCAGAAAATTGATAAAAGTAAAGCATAACAGCAAAAGTCCACTGATATAAGAAAATAACCTATGGCATATCTTACAGTCCTCACACAGCTCAAACTGTTAATTTCTGTGAAAGTTTTGCCTGCATAATTGCTGGCCAAAATCCTAATCCAAACTTTTAAAGATAGTATATGCTGTCTTTGTTAATCATATGAAAATGCTACTACTCCTCCTACTACTAAACATAAAAACTAATTTTGCCAAACTCATGAGCCCTAATTATAATACTGTTAACTGCCTGAGGACATACATTAAAATTAAGATGGCAGTAAGTATTCTACAAGCTGAAAACTTTTGCTGTTGGAAACTACAAGTAGATTATTTTTTTCTCTTATATAACCATTTTTTTTTTTACTTAATGAAACAGTTATTTCTGTTAAATAATCATAGCTAATGCTTATAAAAATTACATAGTGTCCCTGGTGACACTAAGACAAGAGGCTGATTAGAGAAAAAATAAAACTAGTCAAGTATTTTTGTATTGCCTCAGAATGTGGTAGAAGAAAAAAATCATGGCACTTCCATAAAAACATTTATAAGTCCATATGGTGTTTGTCATCTGGAAGATAGGATGTACTATAAAGAATTGGTGAATTCTAGCTACCTCTTTGATCATATGACTATAAACCTAAAAGCAGATGTCAACAACCGGTAGTGCCCACTCACACTCCAGCTCCAGGCTGGATAGATCCACTGCTATTTATATCAATAGAGTCTGGTTTGCATTCATGGGAGCTGGAAGATGCCCTCCTTGCTGGGAGGATGGTGTGACATGTCACTGGTTTATAACAAAACTAGCTTATCACCAGATGGGGGAATGCACAGGGTGCATCCTACAATGCAGGTGCTCCCTGACAAGGGCGACTCAGCCTCTGTGGTGGGAAAGAGCAAGTGTCCCTGGCCTGAGGGGCTGGTAGGCTGAGGGTGCAGAGGCTGTGACAACCTCTCACAAACCTACCTGCTCTGCCTTGCTTAGAAGAAAAAAAGTGAAGGAGATGCCAGGAGGGACTGAACAAAAGCGAAAGGCTAGGGACAGGATTTACCCTTAAAAGCGTATGACCCCACTGCTGATTGTACTTATATTCTGGGAGGACAGCCTTTTTCCCTAAAGAATTACTCTCAAGTGCAAATAAGAACAGAATTCAGCTCCTTCCTATTTGGTTCTCCCAGGTCTGAGCAGAGGCCCTCAAGTTGGTGCTGGTTACATTTAACCAGGCCATGGTGATCAGTTTACAAGGCTGACTTAGGTGAGCTTTTCAGGGATGCTACTGTGGGTTCTGGCTGAGCAGTGTCATGCAAGGACAGAATCCTCTCCCTGCCTCAGAGTACACAGGATTTTGGAAAGTTTCGCAGGATTTAAACCTGCTTTTTTCTGGGCCATGCTTTGTGAATCGGTCCTGGTATATTTGTGACACAGCATACATATAAGTGGTATAGCGACAAGAGTCTCTGCTACTCCCATCAATCTGTTTTCTCATATCCACATGATTTTGTGAACTGAGACCTGCTAGTCTTTTGGAAACCATGAAAATGGCATTTAATTGGTCTAAATATCACAGGTAGGTGTTTTATTTTCCCTTCTCCTGGGGTTGCATCCTTTCACCCTAAGAAACCTTACCTGAGTGACCACTCTTCAGATACATGAGATGTATATAATTATTTTACTGTCCCTTGGGAGAGGGAACCAGACAGTCCCTCCTTGGCAGCCAGAAAGAGCAGCAGAGCAAGGCCGGTCAGGGTAGCTGGACTTGCCACCTTTGCCATGGATATCTGGGGGCAGAGCTGTGCAGAAGAGCACCCCACACCTGTAGGGAAGCATGGGGGCTCTGAGGGGACATCTGACTGAAACACAGTTGGATCCAAGGTGGGAGCCCTTTCCTGTGAAAAGCAGCAACTCCACCCGGAAGATAAAGATCAGCTATGTTTGAGGATATTTCCTGCAGCTGTTGCTGCACCCTCCATGCCCACGGTCTCAAAGCCTCCCTCGATGGCAAGGTGCCCACATCACACCCAGCATCAGGGCGAACTCCTTGCCTGCCATGTGATGACGCACTTTGGGGCAAGAGGAGGAGAGCATGCCCTGATTCCACATGTGGGCCAAAGATCCCTTGTTTCATCCCTGCCAGGAACTGCTGTGCTGAGGCATAACTTTGCAAAACCCTGGGCTATGAACCTGCAGCGCTGCTGGGCTGGCTTGTGAAGAACCTTCTGCTCCATGAAGGAGAGGTTTCCCTTGGTAAGCCTTCTCTAGCCCTGCTTGGCCCCAGTCTGGGGCCACCAGAGCCTGGGACAGCCCGGGACAGCCGGCTGTGCAATGCCGCTTGTGCCTGCGCACCAGAGCAACCTGTGCCTGATGGCTTTCTGTCAGGGAGTGGGTGCTGTTTCCATATGCTACTGAAAGTATTCACTTCTTTGCTGCTCTGAAGTCTTAATTGACTTTTATTATCCAGCCCAGCTGGACTGAATGACATATCTTAATTTCTACCCATAAGAAAAATCTGCATTTGACAGAAACTACAGTATTACAGAAAAGACACAAAAACATTCCAGAGGTTTTCTTCAACACAAATTATTAGACCAGAAGCATTTTAAGTTCAATTTTCACAAATGTTTCTACACACACACAATTTCACAGCTATTATCAATTGTAATAGATAAAGATACTGTTAATTATCCCATTATATATATTTGATAATTGCATTATCTCTAGAGAAAATTGTTATTCTATGGATCATCATCATCTGTTTTCTTATATTTTTACATGGTATTGTAAAATTTTCTCCTGCCTAAATATGTGTGCAAATTAATCATGAGCTTGCCCAGCTGTAGTAATTTTTTCAGTTTGGACAGCCACAAACCTAATATATTTATGCAGAGTCTTCAAAACAGTTAGAAAACTGTTACTTACCAACTGATGTAAGTCCATGTTTTATAGATTCCTGTATGATGGCTGTGTGGGAACGAGAAGACATTATTAGGTGTAAATATACCGTACCCTTGGGTACAAGGTGTACAGCATTGAGTACAGGAGAGGTGCAGCCTGTAAACTTTTCTGGCCTTGAGATCCAGGCTATAATAGCCTTCAGTGAAAGTCGGCGTGATGAACAACAACAACAAAAAATTTATCCAAGAATTCAGAAAGTAACAAACATGTCTTTGAGTGGACTCTGTACTTTTTCCAGCATTAGCGACCTGCTGTAAACCATGTATCCCATTTCATGATAGTCTCTAATCAGAAGAATTGGAACTTGTGATAGGTTTGGCACCATCACGTGATTTAGTACAGCTTGATAAGAGACCCTGTTATAAAGTGACAGCAGAAGAGATAAGAACTGTTGGCAGATAATGGCAGAGAAATGATTAACCTAGAGTGGAGAGGTGCTATGAAGCCCAGAGAGGGGAAGGTTGTAAAGTTTTGGGGTCATAAGATCATACTGAGTGGATGAAAAGCCATACCAACATGAGTGTAATGACTACAAACTCAGACTTGTGACCTGTCTTCTTGATGTCATCATCTCTTTGCACAGTGGACAGCAAGCATGGTTGTTTTGGCTTCTGTAAACACTCTTTGGATGGCAGAACAATCAAGCATTAATTCCTTAAGGCAGGCTTCTGAATGAGAATTCTACACTCTGACTAACAGCACCAGCAAACCTCTGCTGATAGTTCATCAGACAAAACCATTTTATTGCCCCAGTCCTCAGGCTGGAGAGTAGCTCCAGGTTGTAGCCATTTAGTTGAAAGCATATACTGCTTTCTCACTAAAGAACTTTACAACATGGTTAAACATTGATATCCCAGGATTATGATACGGAGACAGTATTGCACTCACCTCTAAGGCTGTGAGGCACAATACCTACTCACAGCATGTCAAATGGCTGTCTAGTGTTTAGCTTTAAATAATTTTTACGAAAGTGGGCAGCTGCGCAGAAGACTGGATGATGTTTCAGCTCAGCTGTGAGTGGGTCAGGTTCTGCTTTCACCCCCTCCAGAGGAAAGGCAGGGGCACACCAGCTCCCAGCCTGAGCACAGTGTGCCTTCTTGCTCTGCAGTGCCACTGACAGCCTTTGCAGCTCTAGCCCAATAGATTAAGTCTGCATACACTTTGTGAGATCAGACTCAGGCCTGAATAATCAGATGGTATTTTATATTTCAAGTCTCTTGAAAAATAGAGTGAAGCTATTCCACTGTGGGCTAGATCTGAAGCCTCTTGAAGTCAATGGGAGTTTTTTTCTCTTTAAAATTGGAGAGGGTTGCAAAGCAGAACATGCCTTTTTATATACTTTGTCATGATGGTTAGATTTTGGTGATACAGTGGCAAACAGATTAGTTCATGCACAAACGGAACTGCTTCTCTTGGCTAGGATGAGAACTTGAGAGCTGGTCTGAATATGGGGCTGGTGTGGCAAACCAAGCAGTGACTGGGCCTTTCAGCCAGGAACCCTGAATTATCACTTGGTCTGTTGAGTACTTGTCTCATCTAGAGTCCCTGTTAGTAAGGAGGATGGGCTGTAGAGAGAAGGTCTGATTTCCCAAATTCTTATCTTCATGTTTGTCACAGAAAAAAAATTGCAAATCTGGTTAAACAGGTACTGTGAGTGTTTTTTTCGGGGTCGCTGATATTTTTTATCTGTTTAGACTGAGTGAAAGCTGGAAGCCGGCTTTTACCACAGATTTCATATAAACCTAAATAATTGGATTCAGTGTCTCTTTTAATTAATTTGGTCATCAAATAGATTTCCAATTCTATTCATAAAAAGTGTAAAGAAACATTTATTGCATCAGAAAAGGCATGTCTTTGGGGACTGGGGATAAAATAAATGAGAAATGCTGCAAATGATACTGTGGTTAGAAACTTTCCATTGTATCATCAGAGACGTTGCTGGAGCGCTGTTGGCCCATCTTCAAGAGTCTCTATAAAGGAATCTGCCGTATGTGGGGGAGAAAGATATTAAATCATAGGAAATATAAAGAAACTTCGTGCTTTTGGCTTCAAACACTGTAATTCCTTTCCTTTTTTGCATCAGTATCAAATGTCAGGGTCACTGAAAAATGTTCTGTTTTTCCCTTTCTGATACTTTGTCTCCATGGACAGAGGAATGTATGCCAGGTGCACAACCAGACAGACTTTCTTTGCCTTTCTTTTTTACCTAGTCCAGTAGGGGAAAAGAAACATCTAGGGAAACTCCAGGACAACCTATATCAGCCTGTGATCCAGCAGCTCGACGTGTTTAGCAGTGATCCATTTGGACTCGAAGTGGAATAAATCCATAAGGGTGTGTTATGAGGAGGATGAGCTGGACCACTGAAGTACCTGAATTCATGGCTGATTACATTGCTTGATGAGGAATTTGGAACTGTAGCTTTTCACGTGTGAGCCCCTGGTAAGGCAGCCACTGATCTTCCTCAGAACAGCTTTTCCTAATGGTGGTTGAAGCATCATAGATTCATCTTGTACCTCTGTGTTTTTCAGTACTCCCCCATGCTTTCTTTCCTTCCCCTGTTTTCGTCCTGAGAAGGTGACATGAGTTAATTTTTGTTATTTCAAACATGCTTTTCTGTCTCACGTCTTTCAGGAAGGTAATTAATTGATAAACTTTTAGTGCCTTTTTTGTTTAGTCAGTTCTTGTGTGATGAAATTGTCCCTTGTTTGTCCCTCTGACAAATGTCCCTCAAAGAAACTGGTCCTGATTTCAAAAGCTTGGCAACAATCCCTCCTTTGACTCTTGCACATCAAATTATTTTGCAACCATTTACCACAAAAATGGAGTCAAAAGAGTTTCTCCTCTCGTGGGCATTTCCACAGGTGGCATTTCATTTGGGCATGTAAGAATATTAAGAAATAAGCTCTGAAAATGGACTGACTGAAATTAAAAATGAGCTTTTCAAAGAGTTTTAATCCCTGACTTGTATATCTTGGTGTAAATTTAGTGAGCTCAGTCACGATTTTGTAATTTTCCTTTAACATTTTGGATATTGCTTATTTGAATTCAGTGTGTTCCTTGTCATCTTTCTATGCCATCTCAATGCATTGTTGTTTCCATTATCCGTACAGCTCAGGAAAGGTATGTGCTCAGCACAGCACACATCAAGTGAGGGACATGATCCTCATAATACTGAAAGTTCAGGGCAGACGTGGCATTGATCCTGGCATGGCGCCCTTCAGGCATGAGCTCTCTGGTCCTGAGAGCAGTCCTGTTGGTTTCAGCTGGAGTTTTGCTTAGGTGGAAAGAGATTTGCAAACTCTGTTCGCGATTTAGAAATCACTCTTTAAAAACTTCTCTCTGTTTTGGTCATTCCAGTATTTCTCCTGATCTATCACAGACATTTATCCATTCTTTTAGATGCTTCAGTGTATTTTCTCCACCTTCATGAATTTTATATTTCATATATGCAAAACCAAGATATTAAAGTACAGTTTTATGCTTCTTCCCCAATAGTTCTGTAAAAGAAATTGGGAGAATCTGATATATCTGATGATCTGTACCTTTTGGATTTTTCAGTGAAGTAATTACAGTACTGAAATTGAAGGCCTAATTTATTAAGCGATTTCCTTGATCCTTAATTCCTCTTGGTCTTATGGTATGATTGCACTGTTAAAATTCCTTCTTAGTTTTGGCTTTTTACTTGTATATATTTTACATTATGTTTGCATTACATGTTTACATGTTTTACATTATTTTCCATTATGTTTATCATCTCAGTAGAATGCAATGGCATTAAAATACATTTCAGTGTATGCTACTCCTTTATTCAGGATCTTCAGCATGTTGGGAAGGAACTCTGGAGAGCAGAAGCAAGGTATCTTTTTTGTGGGTGTCAAATCTGAACTGTTTTCCTTGATTACATTTATCAGAGTATATTAGTCTCTCATGTTTCTGGTCTCTGTTTAGATGAATACAATTTAATATAAACCATATTTGGAGATGAATAATGAACTGTAGGAATTATAAAATTGCTTCCTGTGACTTTTCCTTAATAATTACTTACAAATATTATTTCAGTGAATATTTCTGCTGAGAAATTAGTGTCTAGAGGAGGAGGTAAGTGCAGACATTTGTAAACATCTTTTTGGGTTAAATGAGCAATCACATAACTTCCAGGACTGCTTAGAAAGAAAACTCAGGTCTGTGCAGATGGAAGCCTACAGTTGTGGATCACAAAAATCCTCTTTTAGCCTTAACTAAAGGAATAGCATGAGCTTTGGTGGGACCCAGATTTAGTGCTAGCTTTCTGCACTGAAGAGATAAAACTTTTTCATGGCGTGAGGAGTTTCATCTGCTGGTCTGTCTGTCTGTGTAAGTAGCTTCAATTTAAATTTCTTGTACACCTCCTTTTTTTTTCACTAATCTAACTTATTGGTGTACAAAGAGAATGTTATTAAATAGTTATGGACCTTTCCAAAGCTTATCTAGGAGATATTTACTACTAATAGGAGCAGAGTGTTTGACTTTGTGAGAAAAGAACAGATTTCAGTGAAACAGGCAGGGGGAAATTACGAGCACATATGTAGCAGTAACAGGTGTTGTGAACTCATCCATCATCTCACACGGCACTAGGAACAGACAACAGTTTCTTCGTGGAACACTATTAATAAAATAGCAGGAATTTATTACTTTGAAAGGAGGAGAGGAGAAAGAGGTGAGAAGGGAGTCTGAAAGTGAATCTTTAGTGGAACTTAAAAACTTCTGAACTAGGTATCTAGATTATCTGTTTTGTTTTTTTTTTTTAAAGATACATATGCGTAGGGATGACTCTGTTTCAACCCCTGTCCTCCTACCACAAAAACCTTCCAAAATCTTAGCTTGAGGCAGGATGGAAATACCGAGTCTTACCTCAGAGAACTAATTTCTGAAAGACTCTGAGTGCTCTGATGAGTTTCTTATTAATTTCTACTCCTGAAGGAAGCTGCATATGTGCTACACCACATGGACTGGCTTTGCTTGAGACCATGGAGTAAGTGCAAGCTGAATGCTAATGAAAGGTGAATGAGCGGCAAAAGAAAGCCATTCAGAGTGGCATTTCATGTCTGAGCAGAGCGGGTCTCCTCACTGAAACTCATTTATTGCACCAGGAATAGAAGGCTGTCAGGAGGCTGATGAACTGCAGAACCACATGTAACACTCACTCGATGGGCCACATTCCAGCCAGAAGGAGGAGAAATCAAGGCTTAGCACTCAAGTGGCCGCTCAGATCTGGTGTAGAGGAGTGCTCCCGCTTCTTTCTGTCTTCCCAGTGAGCACGTGCAGAATTTGTTCCAATTTCCAAGCTGACTTTCATCGGGAAGGACACTGGGCAGGAGAGAAAAGTGGGGTAAAGGCCATTCAGAAATAAGGATTTCTGATCATTTTATTAATAACTGTGAGAAATGTTGCACCTGGCAGGAGAGATAAGTGGATTTTCCTAAGCTCTGTTATGGGCAGGTAAATATTGTTCTGGTTTATGGCACTAATAATTAAACAGCACACTAGTCTTTCTCTTGGCAATTTAAAACTTAAGGTGGTTGGTTTCTGGAGTCATGTGCTAAAATCTGAACAAAAACTACTTTGCATGTAAACTTCATACTAAAAGGCTGTATATATTCTGTCCAATGGATGTATTTCAGGAGCATATATAGCACTGAAATAACACATTTTTTTCATTGTCTTCCAAGTCATCTAGGCACCACTCTTGGTAAATATTGCAGTTCTTAAAAAACAGACCAAGTAGACTTAAGATCTGAGAAATACTAATTCCTTCAAGAACATAATCTCCCTAGTGCAGTTATATGAATAATAGATTAGTATAACATTAATATTTTTATATATTTTTATACAATGTGCCCACAGTTTGTTAGGCAGTATACTTATTTCATGTGCTTGGATCACAATTACAAAAAAATGCAGATAACCCTGAAATTAGAGCACCTATAATTCTGGTGAAAGCTGTAGCACCTGGTACTTCTGAGGAGTCCTGACTTTCAGGAGCCAGCTTTAAATTAGGCTGTTACTGCATTTGCAATGGCATGCAAATCTTGTTTGTGTAGTGCCTAAACCAAGTTCTTTGTCTCAGACTAGGGCTTCTGGGTACTTCTGCTCACCAGGAAATACACGCAGGTGTTCAGGTACCTTTATTAACTGCCAACATTCTTTTCCCAAATTGTTACTCTGTCTTTCCTCTTGTCACTCCTGCCTACCATCCCATTAGACTGAAATGCTTTTCAGTGACCCAGACAACATTGCGTACAGCTAAGTTTGGACCCGCTCATGACCTCTGGAAAATACTGTATTACAAAGACATGTATACACATCAGAGATCTTTGCTAAAGCAATAGTAGGATGCTAAAAAAAAGGGAAGCTTTTCTCAGGGCCCCAGGTCAGTAGTGGCCCTTACTGCTCCTGATCACTTTCACCTGGGTGCCCACTCACAGCTCCCGCCCACTGGGCCACCTGCTCATTTAAGTTCCAGCTGGAAATGCAGCCCCTTCCCTGAGCTGTGCTGGGTGGGGACATTTTTTCAAATTATTCTTTGAAATTTCTGGCTTGGCTTCAGGCCGTGGCAGCTTTTATTGCTTTGCACAATGGTCACTGGAGCATCAGTAGGACTTGGTGCTACTCTGCTTGGCTGGCTCTTCTGCTGTGGGACTGTGCTCTGTTGGTGAATTCCTTACCCAGTCTTTGTTCTTGCTGCCTTAAACTCCCAGTTTACCTCCTTGTAGGGTGCAACTGATTCTTGCTTTTCCCTGAAGGCTTTTGTAGGTGCTTTCCTCATCTCTTCCTATGAAATGGCAATAACTCCTGTAACAATGCACAGGGACTTGCTGGGGGCTTGAAGTGCTTTTCAGTTAGAATCTAGAGGCTTTTCAGAGAGTAGTCATTGTTTTAGGATTGTTGCTATAGATATATAGTTGAGTTTTTTTTTTTTTTTTTTTTTTTTTTTTTTTTTTTTTAGTAAGGGGGGAAGTATTTTGCTCATATAGCGCACAATGAGGGGCAGTTAAGAAGACCATGGTCTTTTCCTTTGGTGAGGCCTGAACAGGCCACTTACTGACCTTCACAAGATCTTGTCTACGAAAATCTTGCACTAGCTCTAAGCCAGGTGGTTGCTGTGTGAATATCTGGCCCTTCCTAGCTGCTCACTAGTGTCTCCAGAGGGGCTGGAGCACTTGATCAGGTGAGAAACTAGGGCCAGGACATACGTAAGGTGCAGCTCAATCATGCTTTTGAAAATGAGCCCTTGTGCCTTGTTTTACCATTAACCTGCTGCCATGTCTGACACTCGGGCATCAGTTGATGGGAGATAGTGGCTGAACAATAGCTATTGATTTTTCATTTCATATTAACGGATGGCAAGCTCTGAGTGTGATAGTGAGGGTAGGATGCTAGTGTAGACATTCCTGTTTGGCTGTGAAAGAAGTCCCCTTGCCTTCCCTGGACCCTTACCTTGTACCTCAAGAAACTGTACAGAATTCTCTCATTAAGGCATCAGAGTTTCACAAACTATACTCTATATATACACATATGTTTGATGTTTTTTTGGCTTGGAGCAAGCATCTGTTAAGCTTAAAATAAATAAATGTTTATCAATTATTTAACCAATGCACACTGGGGAAAATGGCAAATGAATGACAGAAGAGGGATGGAATGGAGTGGAAGTTCTTTCTGACTTGCGATCAGTGTTTAGGCAACAGAGCGACATTGACTTCATTTGGTGGAGATTTCAACAAGCTCGGTGGTTTTCTTTATAAAAAGAAATAATGACCTAGAATCCTTTCCTAACTTATTCTGGTAAGAACTATTTTAGTCAAGTCTCTGCTACTGTAGCTGTACAAAATGTTGAGAAGGGACAAGATGTTTTGAAATTTCAAATGTTTGCAGAATTTTTGTAGTTTTGCAACAGACTCTAGGATTTTGGCAACCAGTTAAGTGGAATGCTTGTATCATTTCTCCTATAGTATCAGCAGACTTAAGAAACAAGCAGAATTCAAGTGAAACAGTTTTAGCCAACAATTTTTCCACAGCACGAGTAAAAGCACACACTGTTACTTCAAGCACAAACATTTTAATCTTTTGTTTCTTATTCTGTTGCTGTTTGATTTTATTCTCCCTCCCTTTTGGCTGTAATTGTCATTTTTCTCTCTTTGCCTGGCCTGTCACTGTCTCTGCTTGTGGACAGCTTTGCCCTGGCTGCTGCTTCCTGTATATGTCTGAAATCTTATCTTGGTGCCTGCACTGAGAACCTTCTGAAATACAGATGTTGAGGATGTTCCCAGGTTAGACTTTTTTGCTGCTTGCAGTAATAGTGCTGTGCTACTAGAAATGGTTTTATAGAAAATGGCACAGTAACCAATCTATATATGCAACTCTAAAAATAGCAGGCAGTACTAGTGGCCTAAGGCTGAACACTTGCACACTAGTCTGGAAAAGTAAAGATTGCTTTTAACCTTTGAATTTATAGTATATTCCTTCACCTCCCGTGGTAGTGTTTGCCTTAATTGCAGTATGGCTTTTGGTTCTGTAGTGTTTTATTCTGCTGGAAAATTGAAATCCACAATGTTTCAATTTCCAAGTCACTCTGACTACTCTGAAAGCTGGGGGCCATCGGGACCCCATTCCAGGTCTGGGCTATGTGAAAGCAGGAGCTGTCTTTGAGCAGAACAGTTTGTAAAGCCACAGCCTCAGTAGTTTTGCCATGTAAAAACACCCTGTCCTGTTTAAAAAATACCTCAACAATAAGAAAAGCCCCAAATACCACAGCAAATGCTCGAAGGCTTTAGCTTTGGGGCTTCATAATAGTTTCTCACAGGATTTGAAACTAATTTGCAGAAGGTTGTTGAGAAAGGCTTCAGCTCAGACAACCATGTCAGTCTGTCTTATGGCCTCATATCTGGGAGGTCACTCTGTTGAGAACTTCAAATTGAATACACACTTACCATATCTGAAAGTGCTGTATTGGCCTGAGATCTATAAAAACAACTATGACCCCACAGTATGATGCAGTTTGACCAGCCTGTGCAAAATATAAGCATCTCAGAATTACCACAGTTATGTTTTTTCATTCTGCCAAACCACCTTTGAGATAATTAGAAAATACAAGTTAAACATTTAAAAATTAAACTGCCAAGAAAACTGAGGTCTTCCATGCAAGACCTTGGCATACACAGGGAAACTCTGAGACCTGGCAGAGTTTCACAGGTTGGATCTAAAGCCTGCAGCTTTCTGCTTGTGGAAGGTGAAAAGAGCCATCCTTAAAGCAGACTGACTGAAGTGGCTGGCTAGTGAAGGAGGTGATCCTCACTTTATCTTGATTTCATTGCTCACAATGTTGAAAGCTGTCTGCAGTGTGTGGTACTTTGTGCTTCTGCTTAAGCCTCAATTGCTTTTATGCCATTGTTCTGAGAAGCCTTTAGAGAATTTTGGATCACTGTGATGATATGATTCAGTCCTAGAGTCTCTCTGAAGCACAAAGGCCCTATTGTCCTACCATGTTACTGAAGTGTTGTAAAGGACAGCTTGCTACTTGTAGTTTTGGAATGGTTTATCGTGTTTCAGTGTCATGTTATGGTTTGGTTGGAATGGTTTATCACATTATCATGCCACCCAAGAGGTGAATCCTTACTAAAGTATATAACTTAGGGATGAAATCTCCTTGGTACCCTTCCCACACAGTGTCCTAGTACACTCTGCATTTCTCCACAGCCAAGTGTCTCAGTTCCAGGGCTGTCCACCCGCTTCATAAGTGACTACATGTATTCATTAATAAGGAACTATGTTTTGTTAAATGGTTTTATTAGGGCTTAATAGTTTTCAGAATTTAACACCAGTTTTACGACAGTGTCGAGTTAAAGTAAGGCTGTAGTGAATTGTCATACCAGCTAACCTAATGGAAGTATTACTGTGGAATTGTACTGGTTTATCAACATTTACCAAATGCTTTAGTAACATCATCAGCTTTAGTTGTATCCATCCTAAAACTACATTTAAACAGGACGGTTATTATAACAGAAGAGGAAATTCACTGAAATGTAACATAGATCTTCATAATCAGAGCAACATTTTAGAGGCTAACAGAACTGGTCTAGCTAACTTAGTTTCTGCTGGATTTAGAAGTGTCTTATTTCCTAATTTTAAATGGAATGGAATGAAATGTTAGCTGAATTTCAGCTAACATCTACTTAGAGTGAAATGGTAGTGGTGGGTGGGAAAAGACAAAGCCCTTCCCTTTTCCCCTCAAGAATCTGAACAGCAGCAGGACACAACTGCCTTGTGCTTCCTGGATGACTGGGCAGAGATTCCTTGAGTACCTAAGGAAGCAGTCTTATTCCTACCGTGTCACATGTGTTTTTACAGGCAATTACATCACATTCTCTGGACTCTTACGTTTCTTATTCTTAACTTTCTGTGGACTTTTTTTTTTTTTATGTTGCATTGCTTTATTTCTCTTTTCTTTTATAATTACCAAATGAATTCAATCAGGTCTTTATTGATGTTCAGGAAAGACAATAGTGTGAGGCAATGGCATTTTCATTATTATAAACAATTTCTATACAAAAAGGATTCGGCTCTGTTAATAGGGAGGAACTATTCTGTAGCAGGGCTTCCTGTACATCTGTGCTAAAGTGGAGCACATCTCATCCCAGTGAGGGAAGTGCAACATATGAAGCTATAGAGAGAACCTATAATATGGAATAGAAAAAGTGTCCAGATGAATGCATAAAAGTCCCTTTATCATGCTGGAATTTGTGTTGAAGCAAATGATTTTATAACCTGGGCTGCCCTACCAGCATGAACACAACGAGAAGGCAGAGTAGTTTGTTGATCTGTCTTTATTGTGTAGTTTATATAACATGCGGTGGAGTTAATTTGAAAAGTGCCAAAAGTGCATTTTTAACTGTGTGACATGATCTGATTTAATGGAAAATACCCCAGATGAGACATACATAATAGTCTATAAAATCCACAAGGTTGTTAGAATACTTTTGGAGAACTTTCAGCAGTGTTTTAAAATTGCAATTCAACAGAATGTTTTTATCTTATAAAATATTTGTAGCGTTATGCCTGAGATCTGCTGTTTTAATGTCACGCTATTGTGCCATGTCCCTTCTCTGTCTACAGGACTGTGCAACATCAGTTAATCACTCTACAGGTAGCATGACTGAAAAGAGTTTTATTAAAGTCAGTCTTGAGCTATGGGGAAGATCCAGTCCAAGGTTCATAAAGTACATTGAAATAAGAGATAGCAGGTACCACAAAAATGCAAAGTATTCTATCAATGAGATAAATGGAAAAAACTTGTCTTCAATTTTTACCAATGGAAGATACAGAAATCTGAAAGAAAATATGAGGTACATCATCACTTCGATATGCAATGACTTCTGTTTGTCTGCTACAGTTCTGTAATTTGTTATACACAGTAAATTATCCTGCTTAAATTTAATCTGATTCCTCCACCCTAGGTTAACAATAGACAAAGGGGTCCTCTTGCTATTACAGTTGCTAGACTTTGGGCATGAACAGAGGTTTTTAAAATCCTTTTGCCTTTAGTCTTTTTGTTAGAAGTATTTCAGTTTAAATGTGAGAAACTGAAATGCTATTTGTACTTTCAAAATGCTTGGACAGAAAAACTGGCTTCATCATGCTTGGTTTTGCAGGGGGAAATGAACCTCATGTTGCAAGTGGGTTTGATCCCTCTACAAGCTCTCATGATGCTAATCATTCAGAAGAGGAAGCTGTCTCAGTGATGCACTTGGTAAATTCTGTCCGTCTTGAGATCTGGCTATTTCTGCTTTTGCTCCAGCAAAGTACCTCGGAATTTAGTTTGGGAACCTTGGCCGGGGATCTTGGGACCCAAATCAGGAATGATGTCTATTTAAACTGAATGACTGATGTTGAGCATAAGTAATCCATGTTGTGAAACTTTAAGGTGCCATTAGTTTTGAAAAAGTACTTGCTGTCAGTATTGCTGAAATGCTAACTTTTTGAGGCATAGAGGTCTGTCCTTTTGAATATTCGTGAATAAAGCATAAGGTAATCCCTCTTGTAGGCATTATGCATGTGCATCCCACAGTGAAAAATGTGTGTCCTTGGGTCTGGTGGGACAAATTCTTCCCTTGGTTACCTGAGAGAAAATGCGGAGTAAAGTCATAGCTGTTGCTGATTTCTCCAGTATTCGGTGATGCAAATGAGGGCTGAATTCACCCCACTGCCTAAATCTGTTATTTTGCATTGAAGTGCTCACCGTGCTGAAACATACTCATATTTGCAAGAATGTGTCTGTGCAGTTTATATTTCCAATTTTAATTTTTGAGCCATGTGTAAGAGACTCCAGGGAACAGTGTGTACTGTCAGCAGAAGTTATCTTTTTGATGAATCAGGCACATTGTTTGTAACCCTGCATTTGATAGACATGTTGTAATAAGGTCCTGAACTGCTTACTGTGTCTTTATGTACCTTCCCCCTCAGCAGTTGTAACTATTGTGCTGCTTGACCTATATTAATGGTACTACAAACAACAAGTTTAACCATTAACTTGTGGGCTCTGTTTAAATGGATTTTGCCAAGAGATGAGAACTGAAGATTTAAGGAGGTAAAAATTAAAAAAAGGGCTACCCAGTGTGATGGTTTTTAGTGCTTACTGATCTGATGTTCAGGGTGGGAAGGGTTTCAAAGGCCCAGGCATAAAAGCTAACATCATATTATTGTGGTCTGAATGACTAGTGCCATTCAAGGTATGGAAAAGTCTTCCTTAGATGTTTTGTTCATTAAATAACTTGTGAATTTATCTGTGTGGTTATTCCCACGAGGTTTGCTTGCTGTATTTTCTGTCTATTCGCACTGGAGCAAGAAGAGGCTGAGAGGGTTACACTGAAGAGGTGTAAATATTGCCTACTTGTGCTGCCTGGGAAAAGGAAAACTGGCTCTTGAATAACAGTGTGAGCAGACAGTGAAAGCTAGACACAGTCCCAGTGAAAGGAGCCAGTGTCAGAATAATGCTTTAAGTATAGAAAGAGCTGGGCAATTTTGCTTGATTTAGTTGGGCTGCATCACAGGAACTTAAGTTCTGTGTGCGGAATTTGAATTTTAGACATTTAAAGGAAAGCCAAAACTCTGATTTCAGAAATATATGACTATATCACATCAGGAATAAGCAACTGTAACAGCTGATCCATGGTAAGTGCCTCGTGTGCACGAAGCCACCAGGAAGCCTGTGGTGGTTCAATATCTGATGTGATTTGATCCTTCATGGAAACGTGATTCTGTGTTTCTAAGTTTATTGACAGCAATGATCTTTGACTGAGGTCCTTAAAGGGTAGGCATGCAGAAGTTAAACTGGGGGAATGAGGGGGTGGGAAGCGATGTGCTCTGGGATGTCCTGCCAAAAAGCTCAGTTTTCCCTGATAAAGCTGCCTCATCGAATGCAGGCAGGCATTTAAATGTGCTACTGTTTCCATTCGGTGGTTATCTCTCTGTCTGCTGGGATTTCACCATTTTGGCTCCACAGGGCATGTGCAGGTGTCTTGTGCAATCCAAGTGTGTGTCCTGCTGGGTCCTGGGGATTGACAGTGGCAGAAATGTGCACTTTAGCTAAAAGTAGCAGCTGATATTCATAGGTGCAAATGTCGATGGCTCATTGTCTGCGCCTGAGCTGCTGTTAGGCGTTGTTACAGCTGTGAAACACGCATTAGGTAACCCTGTGTATACAGTCAAAACACAATCTGTGTGAAAGTCCCTCACATTGATTTGCAGCTCTTGCAGAACTGCAGATTTGCTTGTCTTTCTTAAGGTGCACCAAAACATGCAGTTAGAAACACGCCCTGGAAATGTGCGGTATTTGTGTATATGGTCCTTATTTCAATGTAGCCTGAGCACAGTGAACAGAACTGTACCTGCCTTGTCACTGATACAGTTTTTTCATTGAAACAGGTAGGCTGAGACACATTCTTGTCAACTCTGACCATTCAGAGTTGTTAACTGACATCTTTGGGCCTTGGTTTGAAGATTGCAAACAGTTTGGTAAACATTTAATTAAATCACTGAAAACATAATAGGAAGGGAAGTAGTGAACAAGACTGTCAAACATATAGTGATGTATAAGACAAGTAAGGGAAGGAAGCCCATGATTTTAGCTGCCAGACTTCTCTAACCAGGGACTTCCTTGTCTTTTTTGGATTCCTAAAGACAAAGAGGCACAAAATCACCCTTACAAGGAAGTGATCTCAATTGGAGTCAAAGGGAAAAAACCAGAAATATTGGGGGAAAATTACTGTGAGCAAACAAAAATGCAACTGTGCCAACAGAATTTTTCTTGCCTCTAAGTTTCTGTAGTTGCACTTTTCTATGATGCCAGTATTTCCCAAGGTTTCTCTGTAAGTAAGTTAAACTGGTAAAAGCCTGTGTATATGTGGTTTCTGAGGGTTAGTTCTGCTTGCAATAGTTATTCCAGAAATTCTACAGGAATAAGTTTAGCTGAGGAAAATTTGTTTTCAAGTTTGCCCATATGTTTAGTGGCATTAACTTCTTTGATCTCAATTAGCAAGCAGAGCTTTGCTTCAACCAAAGCAAAGGTAGGAGCAGGGCAGGCCCCCATGACTACTCTTGTCTTTTTTTGTCTGTCTATCCCTTCAACTCGGAAAGTGCCATGTTCAGAATGAGGTCACAGCACGGTGATTTTGTTCTGAACATTAACTTTTGTTCTAGCAGCTGTGCTGGCTGGCACCCATGCAAGGAAATTTAGCATTTCCCACTGTATTGGTACAACAGTATGATTTTTATTTTGCTCTGAGTCTAATGGGCACGTTCCGGCTCGTAATCATGAGAGGGCCTGGCAGATGAGCTTTTGAGATGCTTGTGAACAACTCTGGTGAGAAGCTCCCTCCAGTTTTGTGTGTCTAAACCAGCTTGCAAGTCTTTAGATTTTTCTCCTAATGACTCCAGGTGGGGAGGTTTGTTTACTTACCAGTTTAAAGCACCTTGTATACGTTCACATGTTACCCCCATGGGAAGGAAGGGAAAAATCTAATAAACTGGCCTCTTTTTTTTTTTTTT
>VZRN01000468.1:25120-51504 GCA_013397935.1 Dasyornis broadbenti
TTTTTTGCCAGTTTTCAGATATGAGGCGGGGGGGAAAGAACAATTTAGTCCCAGAAAGTGACCTATACAAATAGGGGCAAGACAGGTTAAATTAAAGCAGCAGTTCTAACTTCATATCTTGTTACAGCTTGCAAAACAGTTCTCTGCCAAGAGTATTCTGTGACCCAGTGACAATAAAGTGACACAACACTGTCACAAAATTCAGTTACTTTTTGCTCGTTTAGTCAGTCTCTACCTTGTAGTAAGTCAGTCCCTCTATCCTTCAGCAGCTGTCATGGTTAAGACTGCATCTTTTGATATCTTGATATTTCTGTGCTAAAAGGTTTGTGTGAGCTGCTTGAGAGAATTTTGTCTTGTATCAGAGCTGTAAACCTTATCTCAGTAAATAGAATAAAGCTGGCTAATGATCACCAACTCTTTCAGGGGATAGGCTTGGAAAGGTAGTAATTTCTTTTGACAATGCAGTAAGCTTCATAGAGAAAATAGTCTTTATTACATATCAGTAAAGATAAGCAGCCTTTTTCAGGCTATATTTTCCCGTAAAGAGTACAAGGATGGTGTGTGTAGCTCGCTTCATGGCTACATCTGTTTCTGAGAATTTGTATCTCAAGCCATACTTTTCTTACACAGAACTTAGGCTGGAAGTCACTGGAAGTCCTGCATGTCCTAGGATTTTGTGATTTTATATATATATATATATTTAATTGAAGAATCTCACAGATTTACTCATCAGAACCATCAGGGGAAATGGAAAGAACTTGTTTGATTACGTGGCTCTTCTGAAATGGAGGGTTGCCAGCTGGAGGCAGCCACATGTATGTACAAGTTTGCAGCTGGGAGGGCAATCAAAATTCCTTAAAAGCAACTAGATGGTGCTTGCATGTATTGCAAATTGTCTGAGGTAAAGCTCAGGAGCAGGAAAATGTGGAACAGCAAAAATAAAGGATCATATTTGCAAACATCTTCATTTAAAGTAAGTAGTAGGACAAAGTGAGCATTATATTGAGATCTCATGAGATGCCTTGGGATCCCCATGTGCGTGTTAAGCACAGTTAGAGAGAAAAAGCCATACAGGACCACAGTGTCTCAATTTGCACCTGAAAGACTAGGGTATAATGTGAGTTACCCCGTGGAAATAGTGCTTTCTGTAGCTCTGCATATTTGGACTTTTAATGACATTTGAATTGACAAACAGGAACAGGTCTTTTAGCCCAAGAAGCTTTTCTTTCTCAGTCTCACCTAATTGCTTTACCTGTGGACTTCTTAGTGCTTGCTTTCTTCCTTTTATCACTTGCTCTGCCAGGGTATCTTTTTATATAAGTTTCAGCTATGCTATTCATTCCGGTGACCTTATTTGGAGTTATTCCAAAGGATGCACTGGTTTCTAAATGAAATCATTCTGCTTCATTGCTTTCCTTGTGGTTCTGTCTGTTACCTTATGAACTCTACAGTACTACACACAGGTTATCAAAAGTTGTTCTATTACATTATGCATTAACCAGCACTATATGTTTACACTGCGCATGTTTAATGGCACATTATTACAAACATTGCACAGGATAAAGACAGCAGCTTAGTAAAAAGTATATTATTATAAGGTAAAAACCAGAACTAATCAGCGTTTGAAGCTCTGTGTAAAATAAGAAGTTTGGATAGACCAGCTTTCAGAATTTACAGACTATAAAATGTACCCTGTGCAGACTGTTTCCCCAGTCTCTATGTGGGGAGCTTGAGCTCAGTAGGAGTTTTATCAGTGTGAGGATTGTAGGGCTGAAGCTCAGTTGCAGCACTATAGAATTTCATCTGTGCCAAATTAAGTATTTTGGAGTGATTTGAACATTTTTATAACTGTTGATACTTGAAGACTGTTTTAGTCCTTTTTTTACAAAACAGGAACCTCTGTCAGCATCACAGTAAAGGGGTGCTGAAAGCAGATGAATCTTATGTGACTGAATGTTACAAATCTCTGAGAAATAGAATTAAACTGTTCTTGATTGCAGATTCATGAGGAGGTTCATAAAAGAATAATGCTTTTATTTGCTGCAAATAAAAAGGGAATGGAGATGTATGTCTGCCTCTGGTATCCTCTTTGTTGGTTTTGGTTGTACAGAACTGACATCTAGGCATCCAAGCCAATCTGTTCCTGTTCTGATAGCTATTCGCTCGTGCAGAACTGCAGCTGGGCCAAGGTTTTGGGGACTGAGGATTTGGGTTTAACCCTATCCAAAAGAAGTCTTAGATTCTTTGACATTGCATGGGACTAAAATCCTGAGACCCTTGTGTTATCCAAACCCATTGGAAAAAAGATGTCCTGGAGACCCAGGAGAACTAGAAAGACAAATTTTAGTGGACAATAATCCTAAGTTTCCCCAGTGGTCCAGATATTTGGGATGTGACAGAAATGTCCTTAAAGCTTACTTGTATTCTGGCAAATATTGTTTCACTACTTCCACTCAAAAGTCTCTTCTTCACAGTCAGGCCAGCTACTCTTACATTACCCTCACTTCAAAAAAGGTGACATCTCTTATTATGAAAGACTTACTGGTGCTTTTAATAATGTTTTAAATATTTTATTCTTTGGGGAATAGCCTGGACATGTTGTGTATAACGAAATGAGTCAAATGGCTCTTCACAACAGCTGTGGTAAATGTACAAGTGATTTTGCTGCTTTGAAAACAGGAAAAAAACCTCGTGTTGCATCATTCTGGCTGGGAAGTGCTCAAAGTTATTGTGACAGGACTGTATTTTGAGCAATTGTTGGTGATTTGTTTTTTAGCACACAAAGAAAGTAATAAATCTGTCACCCTGAAAAATCAGGTTGTGACCTAAAGGAAGGAGAAAATTGTGGCTTTAGGTAAAAAAGAGTGACCTGTCTATGAGGGTCATTTATCATTATAACAAAATTGCTGGTGCTCTCCTAGCTGACCAGGAAGAAAGGCTGTGGTAAGCAGAATTGAGAGATGCAAGCATCCGAATATTTTTAACTGATCAATATTTTTCAGGATTTACAAGCAGCCAAAAACCTGTCAGCATGCAGAGTAAGTTCACTGTACATCTGTTCTAAGAAAGAAAACAAGGGAGAGTTTATTTTGGCCATTAAAAATTAAATACATTTTAGATTTGGCATCAATAGTTCAATTCACAGCTGTGTCTTTGTACAGGTACCCTTAGCAGCCTGTATGTCTTGTACAGTGATACAGAAAATGGGTATGAAACTTAACTCCCAAGAAGGCTGAAAGCAATAAATACCATAAATTCAGGGTGAGTTAGCAGCACTAAGTGTCTCAGAACTCACTTGGGATATGTGGCTTCATTGTTTGAAAGTAACAGGACCAAAGTGGTTTTGGTTAAAAAAAGAAACAATCCCCAAACTTTCATTCTTACCTCACCGTTATTTATTCTGTATTATCTTATTGTGAATAGATTTGCATAAATCTTATTAATAAAAAAAAAAAGAGCAAGATGAGTGTCACAACTGAGGTTGGTAGAGATTGGATCCATTGCAAAAGATATGTTCAATGAGTTCAAGTGTGACTTGCATGGAATAACAGCTGAACAAGTTTCGAAATACAGGATTGACAAGAAGAATTCTTTTTATGTCATTATTCTTAAGTATTCAAACCTCTCTGAAAATTTAAAATACTTCTAGTTAATTTTGGAAAGTATTTTCCTACTGTTCAGTCTCTCCTAGTTGTGAATTTTCACTTTACTCTGTTTTTATAGAGTTCAGAAAGGCATAATGAGAGTGTAGGAAGAAAAACCCAATGCAATTTCTTGTACAGTAATTTTCATGCCAATTGCTGATTTCCACTGATTGCCTTAGTGCAGGATTGTCTTATCAAACCAGAACATCCAATGCTAAATACCAATTCTAACATGTTTAGAAAAGCATTTATGATTCAGGCTATCACCTATTGTTTGGCATTAGCAGCATTATACTGTATTAGGAATGCTTAACAAACCTATTTTAATATAGTTTATGAGAGCATTTTAATGTATCAAAGACGGTGAAGTACTGTACACTTTACAGGCATTATGAAGGTATTAAGATAAAAATCGTGTAGATGGTAAAATAGGAATTCAAAATATTAACTGATTTTTTCTTAATGCACATTGATAGTACTGCTTTTATTGTGAATTTACTAAGGAAATTACATTAGCATAATTATTTTTTTAAAATATAAATTCTATTGATTGATTCAGAGTTGACTACATGGCAGTGACAAACTGGTGTAATTCTGCACCAAAGTGCCTTGTCAGATCTTACCACTGTGGAGGACCAGGCTGGACTACAGGCACTTAACTGAAGTCTCATACTTAATAACTGAAATGTTCATGCTCTAAAAAGATCAGGCTCTTTTTTTTTTAACAGTTCTTCCACTTTGAGGAGTCAACACAGTTACCCTGGAAAAAAGGTGTCCTGAATTTGTCACGAGATAGCAACATTTTCATCTCACTTTTTCCTGAGAATGTTGAAAGTGATTTTTATGCTGATAGTATAATTTTTCTTTCCCCTACTTCTAATTTAAAAAGAAAATGAAAAAGTTCTGTCACCAGTATATATCAAATAAATTTTATTCAAATTTGGCTTAAAAATTTAGTACAAAATTTTGTGAATGTGTGCTCAGTTATGTTTTTATTGTTATTTATATATATATGTGTATATATATGTGAATGTTATTGACAGAGGTCAGATTTCCAGAAAAGCCTTTGCCCATTATTTTCAGTTACTATATAATATAATCTGGTTTGGGGTTTTTCCTTCTGTTAAGTGTACATTTACAAGGTCATGGAGTGATAGGACAAGGATGAATGAGAGTATGCACATCCTTCCTCACCAATATATACAGGTTGATACTATTAACTATCTATGAAACTTCCAGTCAGAGACTTTTACTTAAGCAGATAAAGTGAGAATGCGTTGTGTTCTGATTTCATAGTGTCCTTTTAGTATAGAGACCATCTAATAACATCTGTGACACCGACTGTTGCTGTTTGGATCCTATTTATTAAACAAATTCTAAATTACAATGCATTTTTCCTTGCATCAGGTTTTTTTTGTTCCTGGTAGGAGCCATAGATGTTGGTAGTGAGTTCCTTTTTATCCTGTTATTTTTGAAGAACTTCCTGATTCAGATGTGAAGTGTTTTTAGGCCAAAGGTGTCAGGTTTTGTCTGGCCAACCTTTCTTGCTATTTTTAGGAACAAATGTGCTTGTATTGAGTACCACAGATTGGCACTTAGATGAGGCTGGGGCAAACAGCTAATCAATCATATCTGGATAAAAGACATCAGTGATATTGCTTTGCAAGGTTTGCCCTCTTTGATTTATACTAGGGGATTGTTTTTTTATGGGACTTTTAGAATATTTGTCACTGAATAATGTTTTCATGACCAAGCCACAAACACAAAGCCAATATTTCTTTTAAAGCTGTCCATCAAGAGTTTGATTAAATCTGTACATATTTTGAGAGCATTCTGACTGGATGCCATCGAGCGCGATGAACAGAAGATGCTTCTAAAACAATAGTGGTGCTTGGCCTGGATTGCTATTGACCAGCACCTTGTAGAGTCATTTACAACAGGAGGATGTAAAACACAGCTAAGTCAAAATGACAGCACTTAACAGGCAGCCTGTACTCCCCTTTTGTTGCTCTAAAGCTCTGCATAAACATAAACACAATGGAGTCTTGAGCCATTGCCCATTAAGCATCAAGAAATATTCAGCTAAAACACTTTGACCTGTTTCATTGATTCTGAGGGGTTTAAAATCTTTACTATAACTCAGAGCAAAGAAATAGCAGCTGTTACTATATTTTTATGAGCACCTCATTATTTCATCTAGTTTTGAGTCCCACCCTGTACAGGAAAGAACAGCTTGAACAGGGGTGAGTTCAATGGAGGCCATCAAGCTCCTTGGAGGCTGGAGCAGTGGCCCTGTGAAGAAAGACTGAACATCCAGGACTTGCTCAGCCTGGAGTCAAGGGAGGATGGGAGCGGGGGAAACCCAGCAGCAGAAGATGGACCCAGGCTCTCATTGAAGTGCATGGCAAGAAAACAGAAGACTACTGGTCATACATTGAATCTGGAGATTTAGTGTGGGGGAAAAGACGTCACTATGAGCATAATGAAGCAATGGAACAAGTGCAATCAGTCCTGGAGGTTTTCTGGAACTGGAAAACCCCTGAGAAACCTGCTCTGAATTCAGTGCTGAAGGTGCTTTGAGTGGGAGGCTAGACAGAGATGCTCTGAGATTTTTTTCCTCGCAGGATTAGGTGTTGAGACTTTTGGAGTGATCCTGGGGTTTTGGATCCTCCAGAGGACTTTTCAGATGCATTCAAAAGGGTTTGGAGCCTAACTGGGCTGTCTTTTGAGAGGTGAATAGGTATAGGGAACGGCATCCTTGGGAGTCTGTTCTTTCTCCACCTTCATTTATCTGAAAGGTTTTAGTGATTCTTGTGAACTCACTGAAACAGACACAGAGCAGGTACTCTGCCATTTGATGGCAGTGTAGAACATTGAGTCACCAGTGAGGCAACTGCAGTGAAAGCTGTCAGAATCAGGGTAGGTGATTAGGGAAAAATGTATTTGGGCACTAGGGATATGTGATCAAGTTCTCATTAAATACCCTGTCTGAGACTCGACTACACTGATAAGATAAAACTAAGACACTACAAGTGAAGCAGTGGAGACTTAAACTGTAGCTGACAGTCAAAATTAAATGCTGTTTTAACTGTATCCTTGAGGAAAATTACAATGTTAAAGGATGAGAACTACATGTTCCTCAGTGCTATGCAGAGGAGGCATCAAAATGAACAAATCTTATCTCCGTGTTTGTAAACTACTGTTTTGTCTTTAATCTACCAGTGGACAAACTATTCTGATGCCCTTCTGTTGTTCGCTTTGGTCGCTGTGATCCTCATGTACTAACGCTTGATTCAGCTCCAAAGCATCCTTCCTAACCAGGACATTCTTATTAGAAGCCAACATATTCCTGATATTTTGTTAAGAAAGACTGATAATATTCAGCAAAATAGATTGCACTTTCCAGTGCTTGGCTGTGATCAGATGCATTTGCAGCAGAGTACGGCTGGTCAGGGTAGTGGAGAGGAACAGCATCCTCATTCCCCAAAGACGAGTCTATCAGAAATGCCACACACTTCCTCTTGAAAACATTTGCATTTTAACACATGAGCTAGTATTTCCTCCTGCTGTCTCAGACAGTGTATCCCTGGGCTTAGGACTCCAAAGTACAAGATCTATACTGGTATTGGGATAGAGCTTTCTAAATAAGGTAGCGCTGTGTTGTAAAATGCTTGTTCTGATTTTCCATCTTCCCCTCATTTGTTAATTATGCTACATGGATGGAAGGTTAGGCAGAAAGTAACTAGAGGAGTCTTATTTTGGGGTTATGTAAATAAATACAATAATTACTCCAAACTAAAGGACTGCAAGGAACAACGCTGGCAATAGCACCTCTATTATCTGAATTTCAGCAGTTCTGCATTTGGATTGGTGGGACACAGATTCTCCACACCCTTCTGGTGATTGCTGTGATTTGCTGTATGGATCACTGGTATGATGAGATGTGCCTGTGCAGGATGGCAGCAAAATTTTAACCAGAATAGCGTGGTAAACCTCAAGTATCTAGCTTAGGGATCAGTTTTCCAAGAACAGGTATGTTTCCAACCTTGCTTCCTAGCATGTGGTATTCTTGCTGAAGGCTCAGCTTTCACCATTCAAATTGCTGTTTCATCTTGCATCTCTTTAGCTGTGAATGCTGCTAATTAATGGGGTTTTAATTTCCTTCAATGGAAGTCTGTATTTTATGGATTACTTTTGCTGTCACACCTCGTAGCATCTCTGGTTTGAAAGAACACAAGCAGAAGTGGCTCAGTGATAATCTAGTGTTTTTCAGCTGCAAATCAATTTTGGACCATGTTGCAGAACATATTCAGGTGACTGTGGTGGGCTGGGGCAAACCAAATGAACAGGAAATGGATCTCAACACATAAGCACCCACTGAGCCTTAAGCAGAACTCTACTTTCAAAAACAATATTAACAGGGATTTCTTGTGACAATACACTTTTGAAGATACACTTTTGATGTAGTTATTACTGTGAACTCTGAGTCAGGTATCTTTTTGTGACCCTGCCTTTATGACTTAGTACAACAGTGAGCCATATAATGTCAAAGAACCTGCCAAATTATTAGTGAAATACGTGTTATCTGGTCCACTATCAAGTGTGTGATTTCTGTGTTTAAATAATCTCCATCTTTATTGAGAGGTGTGTGCAAATAGCATCCCTATAACATTTTTTTTAGGGTTTTGTTTTAACAGAAAGGTTTATAAGCAGTCAAGTATCAACTTAGACAGCAGCAGCTATTCAGAAGTTGTTGGCTGACAGATGTGCAATGTAATGTATGTTGGAATACAGCAATTGAAGCTGTAATTGTGTTCTTAAGGCATCCTAGAGCTTTATGAACAAAAAGAAGATGAGTTTCCATCACAGTTTGCTGTACCACTGTTCTACTTTGTGAAAAACACTTTTCAGTAGATCAGAACCAACTTCGTCATGGCCAACTCGTCTTAATGAGCTATTACCTAAATTACCTACCTAAAATAATTTACAGCTTAACACCATTCCATATACTAAGGAACAAGTATTCCTCAGGGAAAAGGATATTAAACCTCACTACAAAACTTCCAATGTCATTGCTGCTGGTGCAGTGACAGTGGCTTTAGCGTGATGACATTGAGTTTATCTCAAAAAACCATTGAAGTGGGGTACAAATGCTGCTGAATGTTCTGTTATTATTTTTTTTTTTTTGGTGGCACTTTAGTGCTAAATATCTCATTATTGGAGTGATATGATGTTAAGCATCTTTAGGGGCCATAGTTTGTTACACAAAACACTTGGTTCATAGAACTGCTTACTGGGCTTTTGTGTGTTGTAGAGTTACAACCAAAATAAATGCACAAAGCAGAAGCCTGGATTTGTACCAATAAAAAATTAAGAATGATCTCTAAACAGGCATGTAAAAGTGAATTAGGCATTTCTTCTTTCTATGGAGCTCTCTCTGACTTATAGAGGAAAGCAGCGATACAGACTATATTGTCTTCACAGACAGTAATAAACGAGTAATATGAGAGAGGTGTTGCTACAATGATTTTTTAAAGGAAATACATTCAACTCTTCTAGCATCTGTGAACACCACAGTTCACTTGAGTACTTGCTACACTGAGTGTGACTACAAAAGGTAAAATAAACTTTATCAATAAAATCCTGTCCCCCTGCAACTTCCAGCCTTAGAATATTAAAATTTTTATGTCAAATCATATAAATATATAAGGTAAGCTTTAAGGTAGGGTTAAAACTTATAATGAATAGCTGAAGATCATAACTTGTAAACCTGCACTCTTAGGAATCACGATTTATTCAAAATGAGGAGGAAATATTTTTTATAGCTGAATTAAGTTAGAAAAAATAACTTTGCTTCATTGTTGGTTATGCTAAGCCAAGTATAACAGGAACAGTTATCATTCTGAGTCCCCATGTTACTGTCCTGTGACATAGTTGAGTGTAATAGGGTGTGAAGTGTTTCAATGGCTTGTCTAGGATGGTAAAGTGACCCTATGGCACAGCCAAAAAACCCCCTCGAGTATTGGTTCCTGATCTTGTGACCTATTCCTGGAAACATTTCTGCTGTAGTCTCAAGAAGCAAATATAATGTATTTATGAAACATGGAAGATGTACAGTCTTTTGGCAACATACATAAAGACAAAAAAAGTGTCATTACCAGGCAGTGTCTCTCCTATATCCATTTTTAGCCTCAGTTCCAAGTTCATTTTGGCACAAGTCTGTTACCCTATACTGATAGCAGTTAGCTCACTTCAGATACTTGTGGAAAAATTTTCAGACAGGGACAGTCTTCTGTATCCAGAGCAATTTACTGAGAGGGAATTCTGACTGACACAAAAATGGTGCGATCCCCCAGCACAAAATCTGTGGTGCGACCTTCTGTTCAAAACTGAATGTAATGGCATGGAATTGACTAACCTTGGTGTGGTGTCTGAGCTGTGTCACAGATCTGGGCCAGCCTTTAAGATAACATTTAAGATAGATCTGTAGCATTAAGATAACAGACCATATCGAGGCAATGAAGCGCATGGTGTTGGCTAACAAAGATAACTGTGGGTATCAAACTACCAAGTAAGAAGAAAAGTGTGAAAATGAAAATTAAATTCATCTTTGTAAAGATATTTATTCACATACATTAGTGTGTATTAATGCACAGAATATTTGAAACAGTTTTTTGGGGTTGGTGGTTGTTTGTGGGGGTTTTTTTGGCAATATGAGGATTAGAGAATTTTGAGAAGGGAGAGAAAAGACACTCTAGAGGAACTGCTAGGAAAAAGAAGTCAGAGTATCCTAGACACTGCTTGCCATGGAGCACTGTCCTGTTCGGCTTTTCCGTGCATACTCCTTCTGTGTTGAATATCAACTTGAAAAAGACAGCTCTGAGAGCACACACACGTGTGAGGTTAGATGCCAGCTGCATACCAGACACTTAAGACATAAGAGAAATCTCCTGACTCAGACAATGCTTTCAAAGCTGCTGAGATAAGAAACTGAAATTCCTAAAATGCAGGATGTCCTGCTGCAGGAGGGGCCTTTGAGAAGGAAGTGGAAGGAAGCTGGACAATCCCAAAGAGAACCATTCACACAAACTTATTTTCAAGACCAAATCCAAAACCCAGTCATGGAAGTAAACTTATATAAGAGAAACGTTTGCAGCAAATGAACTCTCTGCCATGTGTTGTCTTAAAGGGAGAGGCCAGTGTTGGCAATTTTAATGAAGAAGCTGAACTTAGACATTTGATAAGTTTTAATGAAAGTATGTGATTTATTTCCCCAAACTGATAGAAAAATGGTAGATCTCTTCCCATACATTTTGATTAGGCTTACTATAGTTGGAAAATATGAAATAGCTTTAACGATACAAAACAGTCTATAAAGAAGCTTAGGACCTGTCCCTAATCCCTTGAACTCATTCAGTAAGTCTTGGAAATGTGCTTTAGGTAAAGTCTTAACATTCAGGAATTTGGTTTTACTTACTATTAAGCTGTTTCCTTGTTTCACTTTTCCTAATTGTCTTATAGCCATGGAATTTTACAAAGGGAATGTTATTTAAAAATGTTGTGCTAAATACAGACACTAAATCCAAATGCCTAACAGTAATTGCTCTGTAGATGTTTGTATAGACATGAAAATGCATTTAATGCATAGAAAGTTCAGTACCGATGTGTGGAGACACACACGTATGTATATGAAAATACATGTACAAAAAATTTAAAAATGCTATGGCTACTTGCTCTTGGTAGTTATCTTTTGAGAACAAGATGTTTGGAAACAATTAAAGGATCCATCCAATAAAATTGAATTACTCCATTTAGTTGGGTGGAGATTTTTGCAAGAAACCGGAGAACACATACCTGACAACAGAAAACAGTATCAGAAAACTGCAGTTTGATGTGGAACACAGCCAATTTGTTTTAATTCGTTAAGATACATAGAAAAATGTGAGAGAATATTTTTTGGGCTTTTTTGCATTTTGATTAATATTCATACATTTTAAGTGTACTCCCCCGTTACATTTTTAATTATGTTGGAGAAATGTGCAATGTAGATTTCTCCTTCTCAGATGAAGTGTAATATTATGGAAATAGATTAAACTAAAGAAAAAAAAAAATCCTGGAACCTTGTCACTGGTGTCCACCAAGGTAGTTCTCAAATATCAAATGGATGTACATGACAATTAGCTCAGGCTTTGCCTTAGAGAAGCACAGAACAGGATGCCAAAGTTCCTATCCTATGATGCAATAAATTCTTTTTTATTAGCAGAGCTTCAGTTTTCAGTTGAAAACAACCTAAACTTGCACTGTGTATTTTATTCTCTTTGTGATGTCACTCAGTGCTCCTTCATGGAGCAACTGACACAACTCTTCACGGCAATTCCTTTCAAGAGAACTGTTAGCAAAAACTGGCTGGAAATTCAAATACTTTGAATGCAGTTAAGATTGATTTATACTTGCAAGAAAATATTTCAAACTATCCTATTGCTGGTTACATTTTTTCCTATGTGTTCTACACACACGGAAAAGTAATATAATCTGTGGAACATCAATCATTCAACAGACCCTGTTTCTTCTGTCAATGCTACTTCTCTTTTTAGATTTTTCCATGCCACTGCACTTTAGGCAGATAATGCTGTTTAATGCATTTGCTCATTAAGCCAAAAGTAGCAATAATTTTGCAGCTGTATTCCCTCAACATATGGAATATCCTATCATGTTTTGAAAAGTTTAATGCACATCTCTGGCATACAAAGGCATATTCTTTAAGTAAGTACATGTTTTGGAGGATTAGGACACTTGCCCTAATCAGGTTAAATGTCATATCATTGCCCATTAGGGGCAAAATGCACTATGGACACTCTTAAAAAATTGAACTGTCTGTATCAGTCTAAGAAATTATTAGGGTTTAACTGGACCTGGCACAAGAATGACAAGAACTAATGGCATAACTTGGTTTCTGCTAAGGTTCTGTTTTGCTGGTACGCTAAAAGAGTTTGCTAATTATCACAAAATTTCCAAGTCATTCCCATTTTGGAAACATACAAATTCAGCGTGTTTCTTCTTCAAAAGCAATTACACATGGTTTGTCTGATTTGCCATGAGATTACTGAAGATGAGAGTTCATCCTTACTCAGACTCTGACAGCTCTTCAAAATGTGCTTGCATAGTGTCTACATGAGCACAGCACGGCTCATTTTAATGCAGTTCTTCGAGGATGTTTTTTGAGTTCAACTTCACTAGAACCCATGGCTTTTCATCCCTTAAACACCATCTCTTCTATTTAGAAATGTGTTCTATTTGGGCTGTCTGGCACCAGTTTGGGGTAATACTTACCAAACAAGGAAATCTAGCTTTAGGTCATACTTTATCCTGTGGCTACTTTAGTCATGTGATATGGTTTCTAATAGAAAAGGTTGCCTTTGTAGATATCTCTGATGTAGCAAAGTACCTAAGCTTGTGCTGAACCTTAAGAGTCACAAGAAATCCTAAGTACAGGAAGTCTATGTTTTAAATTCAAAACAATTAAAATCAATCAAAACATTGTGCCAGTGTAATGCCTTGGCACTATTGTTTTGGCATGAGTTCAGCCTCAGCATATTTTGCTTGCCCTATGGTCTTTATTTGGGTAAAAGATTAATTTTGTCTGACAGCTCATAGAGCAGTGTTTTCCAGTCCTTCATGTAAGAGCTGAATGCCTCCACGGATGAGTAAAAATACACAGGTGTTGGTAGTATGGGGACTACCTGACAGTGGTAAAAAATGCTGAAAAAGCTTGTCTGCATATTCTGTGTATCCCATGTGAGCTCTGAAGAAGAAAAACGTTTTCCTTACAAGACAGACTGGTTGTATTTCCTGTTGGGCCAGTAAGTTGCCACAGGACTGAAGGTTTTCTTTACTTCTGTTTCAGATCAGCTTCCTTACCACCTCACATCAGGCCAGTGTCAGGGGAGCACATCATAGACTGATGTGTTAGTGCTTGGTCAGGTCTGCGTTCTACCTCTCTCATTTTTCAAATGCCAAGCACAACCAGCATGCTTTTCTTCGCTGTTGCTGGTGGGTTGTGATTTCCCCCTCTCCATGAGAATGAGTAGCTGATATAGGAGCTGTTGGATCAGTCTTCAGTCTGGACCAGAGCCTCTCTCTCAGGCTGCGGTCAATACCTGCTGCTCCCCAAGGGAATGCAGGAAACTCCACCTTGACTTGTTACTGGTTTCTGCTTGTAAAGATCTTTCCTGAGGGCCACTGGGGATTTGCATATGCTGCTGGCCAAGAGGGTGACTCCTACCATCTGTCACATTAGAATAGTCTGCACTCTGGTGTGTTAGAGATGAAAAATATATACTGATATTACATAATTAGTATCCAGCAGGAGAAGTTAGGAATTATTTTACTGCCCAAAGGCAGCTGAGCATTGCAATGTGTCATTACTGAGCTGTACCAAATATTTTCTCAACTGAATAAGAGCCCTGGAGCATCATCAGGATTATAATGATATTCTAAAGTTATACAATACTTTTGGGGCAGGGGGACATAGGAGAGGGGAAAGCATATGGTAAAACTGCTCAGGCTTGCTGGGTCTAGGTGTTTCTTGCAGACCTGCCAGCTGCTTTCTGCAAGTGCTCTTGTGTAACACTGCTGGACAAAACCACTGGTAGGTGGATGAGTCCCACTTGTTTTAAAACTCAAACTGTTGTCAGCTCTTTTCCGCATGTCTTTGGACAAGTTCATAAATCTATCTACTGCTCTGGTTTATTCAGTGCAAGAATTTTTCTATAACTTTCTTTCTGCTAGCTCAGCTTCACAACCATGTGGCTGTACTTGGCAGCCAAGCTGTGCAGCATGCAGGCATTTTATAAATTGACCAATAATGCACAAACAATAGTAAAAATGAGTGAAAGGATGAGCTTGGGAGAGCTTTTTTCCTGGAAACATGAGCTCAAATGTGATATTAGTACAGAAACACGTCACAGCTTTTATACTTTCCTCTACTGGAAGCTGCATGTTTGGGGATCAGCTTGCACACATCCAGGCTGTACAGTTGTGGGGAGCCTTACTGCTGGCTTGGTTGCGTTTGCTGGGGAGGCACGTGGCATTTCAGAGTATGGTAGGAGGTGAAAAGTTGTCCTGCTTCTGTAAGCATCATATAACTTCTGCTGTTTTATCTGTATTGCTGAAACCCTTTGTGAAGTAAAACAACTTCAGTGACAGACTTAAGTGGAATCTAGTGAACTAATGAAAGTGTGTATGTTCTTCCTTTCAAGCAGCTATGGGACACTGAGGATTTTTTCCCTGAAATAAACCACTAAACCCATTTTACAGCATTTTGTGTTTTCTGAGGCTTTTGTATTGGAGAGAGAATCTTAAAAGGAAAATGGATGTGAGCTTTGGTGCTAAATTTAATGAGTACTTGTTTTCATTCCAACCTCTTATAATTGCTATTACCTGATAATTTTATTTTATATTTATACATGCTGATGTGTTCAAAAGTAGATGCTTGTGCTGCCACCTGCATACAACAGTCAGCTTGTGCAACCTCGGGGATAAACTCTGTTGGTGGCAGAAGCAGCAGTACTTCAACCAGGACATGTGCTGACACATAATCTCCTATGCCTTGATTTAAGTAGATCTGAGGCATCATAGGTATTGAGAGACATACAAAGCATGGGCCAAAACTTGATGGGAAATCACTCCTGCTAGGGAGAACTCGTGAATTAGAAAGTTAGGCCAAGAGTGAGGTGGGAAATAGAGACATGCTTTGAATTTCTAATGCAGTGTAAAAGCAGCACAGGCTTCCTGACACCAGTCTAATGCCACTTAGGTCTTCTGCTGCCTCCTCGTGCTGGCTGGGTGCTGGCCTAGATCCCTTGCACTTTACAGTCACCTGGCAGCGAAAAGGGCATGTTTTCCTTTAGGACAGAGAAATCTGCCTCAGCTGCAGAACAAGAAGTTTACAGCAGGTCAGGGAACATATTTAAGCTTTAGGGTAGTGTGTATGAGAAACAGAAGGTTTAATGAAAGACCACTGCGAGTCCCATGTGAATGATTGCTGCATAAGGAAAAACACAGTCCAGGGAACACCATAATGTTACTAGAAGCTATTCAGTGCAGCACAGTACATGGCCATAAATTTCATATGAAGGTTATAACAGGTTTCTCCTCAACAATTACACACTGAATGACTCTGAAAACGACAGTGAGCTCATCTGACATGTCTTTATAATGAAATATTTTTTTAGAAAGAGGAAAACTGGAATGAGAAAAATAAGGAGAAAATTTGTATTTTGCCTTTTCCTGGAGTATCAGGTAGCTATATGCAAGGGTGCTCTATAAAGTCATATGGAGGACAATGATGGGGCAAAGCGAGAGTGTGTTTCTCATGGCCACACACACAAAGGCAGAGACTGGCACTTCTTTTTAAGGCCAGTGCCGAGAGAAGCAGAATATAGCACCAAAATCTGGAGACTAAGGCACTCCAGAATACCCAGGTAACGGAGAGTCTTTCTTCCTGCACAGTCTGTACAGGGGGATTTCAATAGCTGGCGTATTCCTTCTATGCAGCCTCACCTTTCAGTTCTGCTTCCTGTCCCCTACCCTTCAGGCTCTCCTTCAGCATTCAAAGGTTGTGGGTACCAGCTCCTCCAGGATCAGAACTGTCTCTCCCAGGTAAAGCCAGTAGCTTCAGCAGCATCTGACAGGACTCAGGTTCCTGTTCTTTTCCTAGCTCTCTCCTAACCTCACTTATTAATGGAAATCTCTTCTCAGAATGCATTTCTCTTTTTTCTTTCCCAGTCTTAGTAAATTGTTTTATGTCTATTTTTCATCAATTCCATGAACCAGACAAAATCCTGAATCAGTTTTGACCCGGGAAGCTCATGAAATCAGTTAAGAATGTTTCTAATTTGACTATATAAATACTTTATTTATAGATCACATTTAATAACATGAGGAAAACTATATTTTTGGGGTGCCAAGAGCTGGAGTTGTTGTACTGAATAATATTCCTATGCAACCTGATAATTGACTGGGGCTCTGGAGGTAGGTAGTATACCACAACACTGGAAAATACTGATGCTAAAAGTTGATGCAGTTTGACTGTAAATATTGTGGAGAAAATAAAAGAAGCTGCAAACTGCCTTTAGTGGATGTGAATTAACTGGCAGCATCTTCACTGGCAGTTTGTCCGTTTTACACCAAAGCCTAATCTGGTTCTATAAGAACAGACTTGACACAAAGATACTGTAGTAGGAAGCTGCAAACAATGACTTCTCCTTAAGTTCTTCTATCCCTTAAACTTTTACCAGGGGTGATTTGGCCAGGTTTCATGTAGCGTAGTTAAACTTCCTTCTTTGGTATTGCACTTTTTTTTTTCCTTTTCCCTTTTAAACACGTGTTTTTTCTCTCCCTCTCATACTAGCAGATGGTCTCCAGTTATGTGCAGGAGCTTCTGTTCCCTGGGTTGCTATGCAACAAAATGCATCCTATCTGCATCCTTTCTGCACTGTATCCCGTTTCCGTTCAACAACTCAAAATAACCAGCTTAGTGCTTCAACATGCTGCTTCCTCTTTTCTACAGAGTTGAATATCTATCAAGTATCTTCCTGGGCTTCCTATCTCTTCCTGTTACAGCCTTGAAAAAAATGTGTTTGCCCTGAATTGATTTTCCTCATCACTTCCTATTTACATCAGTCCACTTAGTGCTAAGGCAGGCAAAACATACATAAATGAGTCACGCAGCTGCTAGCCCATAAAAAAAATAGTGTCAGCCAATTGTGTGATGTTTGAAAGCAAGATTCTTCATTGTTGTCAGGTGTGGGGTTCCTGTTTGTCCTTTTTATCGTGGCTTTGTTTCCCTACTGATACCAGAAAGTTGAAAACAAACTTTTTCTTTTTTTTTTATGCTGGACTGGTGAAAAGGAAAATATTAATTTCCAGCACAGCAAAGGAGAAGATATGATAGAAACAGTAGTATGGTTTTCTCTGGCTGATAATGAGGCAAACTTTTTGATGAGGTTCATTTTGTGTTACTGGATATTGACCACTATGGTTGCAATTGCAAGTGTTACAAGGTACTTGTTAAGTATTCACTGCTGTTAATGCTAAGTTTTGCATATTCTAAACCATTTACACTATTTTTTAATGCTCATCAGGCTGAGTACAATTACTTTTCACTCCTCCTAATTCTTTTTAGATGAACTGAATTCCCATTTTGATCATATGTTGACTTTCTCCATAGCAAGGAATGTAAGCTCTGGAGAACTTTTAGTTGCTTTCTCTACAGATAATTTAGTAGGTTAAAGGACACAGAGGTTTATTTTGCATAACTTGAGCAGTCTAAAGTTGGGCACGTGGTCTGTCCTCAGCAGCTACACTCCCTCTTAGTCAATGGAGAAAGAGAGGCACATTCAGTAAATGAATTACAGTAATTCAGTCATTCACTAAGATAGGTGGGATGAATTGTTGAGACACAGGATTTCTGTCTCTTTAGCAACTATCAAAAGAATTTGGCTGATAGCTTGGGTGAAATGCCTGATTCTCAGATTGCTCAAGTGAATCTGGATGTTAGAAATCTGCCTTTGTATAATTACAAAATATTTTTCTGTTTCTCAAAAAGAGTTCCCATTTGTTGGCATCCCATGCCATCATTTCCTGGTACAAATAATCCAATTCATGTTTTGGAGAGAAAAGGAAAAATGAGTAATAGGACTACAAATATGAGTGACCACGCAGCCAGTTTGACTTTTTGTAATTGTTCTTCAGAAGTAATGTATGCAACTAAATATCTGGGGTTTTTGAAGCCTGAACTCAGCCTATGCAACAAAAAATCCATTTTTTGGAGCAGAAGTGTGCCTAAAAACCCTCTTGTTGCCAATAGCAGTGCCCATGCTCAGATAAGGACTAGGTTAAGACCGGCAGAGTTTCGGTGCTTGAATCTTCCCAGCTTGCAGTTGAAATAAAGCTTTTGATGAGAGATTATTCAAGGCAGAGTTAGATGATGCTTATCCAGAGCACCGTTTTAAACTATGTAGAATAATTTTCTACATCGCCTGAAAGCAGAATTTCAACCACCATTACCTTTCTGAAGGAATCTGACAAGTTCTTTTATTAGACACCATTAGTTTTCCCCAGATCAGGTGGACTTGGGAAGTCTATGCTTCCTGCATGGTTATTGACTTTTAATTTCATTTATTTTTCCTGGAGTCATCCATCAGTCATTCCGGTTTTGGCTCACTGGCAGGACCCTCCTCCAGGAGCTGGAGGTGCAGGGCAAGGCTTGTGCTTCTGGGGCTGCTGGGCTCCTGCTGTCCTCCCTGCCAGTGCCTCTCCCAGCCCTCTGGCCGTGGTTCTTGGCTTTCACTTTCCCTCCCACAGCCCAGGGTGGGCTTTGGCAGGGTCAGCCTGGTGCAGGAAGGCAGATTCATGCAGCTTGTGAGGGCTGGCTCTGCGCTGCCTCTCTCCTTGGCACCTCCTTGACTGGCACCAGAAGCACAAAGCAGAGCAACTAAATTCGAAGCCTTTCAGGTGGAGATCCAGCACTTTGCAGTACAGCATTTATGGGGCTGGCTTCCTCTGCTTGCTCTCTTTCTTGCCCTGCAGAGTACAATAAAACCTGGGCACTGCCAGAGGATGATTTGGGAGCAGCTTTTCCTTCAGGAAGCTCAACCCCCTGCTGCCATTTCCTTACTCTGTGAGGTGGCAGCCTGTGCATGGGTTTACCCCGTCAGAGCCTGGTCTCAGGACTTCTCCTTTTCCTCCACCTCCCCAATGTGCTGTTAAAGGTGAGGATTCACACTTTTGCTGCTCCCCCTCTACCCTGCACCAAGGTCTTGGCTTAGAGGCTCCCACTCTGCTTTTGGGAGCAACACAACTGATTCTGGGCACCAGGTTACAGTTCTGCTCATTCTGAGAGAAATTAAATGCATTTCAACTTCCTACAGAAATAGCACGAGATAATAACTAATATATTTATTTATAAAGTTCCATTTCAAAATGACATTAATAATACAATAAAATTAATGCACAGAGGAACTTTTTCTCCATTGGATCTTCAGGAAACCTTAATATTAATGCAGAAAGAGAATGGGTGCTGTAGTTCACTAAAGTGTGGGAGTTGTTGGATGTTATCTAAAGGGCTCTGTGTGTGCAAAGGCAGACTTAGGTGTTCATCATACTTTGCTCCAGCTTTAATGTCTTGGAAGCTGTGTATTCCAGGTGTAAGCAATGAAGCAGGATGGTTATGGAGAGGCTGTGAGGGATCATCCTTTTACATAATGTGAGCCATTTCCTAATATAGTGAGAAAGGAGAGGAGTTAAATTCAGGAGGGGTGAGTGAGTTTTACCCAGTAGAAGCTTTCACAGCAAAGGGTAAGATGGGTTTTGCCTTAAGACATAATGGAAGGATCCCTCTAGACAGATGGGGATGTGAACTGGAATTTGGATTATAACCCACAAAATTTAAGAAAAAAGAAAAAAAAAAAGGCAATGTTCGCCTGTACTTTACTCCTTCATTCTGATTAATACCCCCACAACCAAACATCTCTGATGTCCCAGGATCTGTGCACATGGGGTCATTTGAAAGCTTAGGCCCCACATTCAGTGTATGTCAAACACAGAGCAGTGGCAGATCTGTTATGATTTTGTTGCTTATTTTATCCATGTGCATTGTAATGTGTAGCACTGTTTAAAGTCCCTATTAAGATTTCTGGACTCAAGACTCTTGCTAGCATGGGGTATGTATGAATTACAGCACAATTGATTCTTTTTGTAGATCTTGCTGTGTTGCCTGGTGGATTTCCTTTTTATGAAGCAAATGTCACCATAACCACAGAATGATAGGAAATGCTAGCTGTGGCCAAGTTATTTCACAATAAAGTTTTTATTGTGACAATGATGCTTCCTCTTAAATGAGTTCAATGCTTATTGCTTCCCAATATAGAATGCAGAGTAATGTATAAGAAAAATGTATTCTCAAGATATTGTTGCTAATTAGGAGATACAGAGAGTACATATATTGGATTATGACTTGGTAAGCTTATCTTTAAAAGGGAACTCTGTGCCCTATTGATGTCTGTCTTAGAAACATGCAACCTAGAAAGACACAGGAAAACCAGCGCAGACTAACAGATCTTCAGTTCTTTCAAAGCAATAGAAATCCAGGTTTCATGGAGTTAAAAAGCTTGCAATCTTCCCTAAGAACCTGATGCAATTCACTATTTGAACTTTAAATTTAACAGGTACTTTTCCTGAGTGTTGGCACGGGTTTTTTTAATTGTAGTAAGAGATACGTTTAGTCCCTTCTAAAATAAATTCTGTCACTCGTGGGATGGGTAAGGTCTTTTCTAGCTCTGCCTAATAGCAATGTAATGATGGAGTCAGAGGAACAGATGAATTCATATTTTGTGTGACAAAAAACTAAAGAAAACGTTAGGAAAAATCACCACTGGGCCAAACCTTTGTACTATCTTTGTTTCATCGTCCAGTAAGAAAGTGGTACTCCTGGAAGACATTGTCTTCACTATGATTTTTGTTTGTTTGTTTATTTTAAAAAGTCAACAGGGCTAATCCCTAGGAATTCCAAGCCAGTCAGTGGGAGGTCAGAGTGGAAAGCAGAAGTGCAAAGCTGTAACTTATCTAACAAGAGACGAAATTATGTCCATGTGTTTCTCTAATAAGCAATTTGCATTAATCACTTTCTGGTAGCCTCAGAAAGTGTGTCCATGGAGGGATATTCTTTCCCAAGCATTGATTGCCATTGTACATGTGAGTTACTTTCAACATATTTTCTGTTTATGTATATACTCAGTATGCACATAGGTTTGAAAGAGGAATATTGTAAACCAGATTTTAATAAAAATGACAATTATAGCAAAATGTTTCAACACCAGCTCTATCTTTATTATTTACACAGTAATATGGGAGAGGCAAGAACAGTAATTAACAAAGAAATCACTTCCAGTATTATGCAGATTTTCAGCAAAGAAAAAGAGACTGTTCTGTTCACACACCATGGATTCTTTGCTTGGAAAATAAGCTTTTTGCTTCCTTGTTTCTTCATGTAGTCTAGTCATTAGGACCTGCTTAAGAAAGTCTGGGAATTCATACTGAATTTCCAATATGACTGTATCAAATCAATAATATATCAATAAACAACATTTGTTATATGTAAGCAAACTGTGACCAATATTGATAGGGACAGGCCAAGTTGTAGCTTTTTCTACTGGAATCTGTATCTGAAAGTCATGATGAGAATGAGCTCCATTTAAAAGAAATTTAAAAATGGCATTCACATGCCTACCCAGAGGGAGAGGAGCATTGTGCTGCGGGTTTACATTTCATATGTCAGTAATGTGTTATGGCAAGCGCCCTTCCAGGCTACAGCTCCTAACCTGCTGCTGGCAGTAGTGCAGCTGCATCCTTCATCCCGTGCAGGTTACCGTCACTTCAGCACTGGGAGTGAAACTGGCAGTAGGGATAGCTGGTGTGGGCACGTGGAGTCAAGTTCATCAGCACAGTGTGAGGGTCCAGGCAAGGCCACTGAAAGCTGTAAAGGAGCTTCAGACTCTGAGGGGGAATAATGTACAGAGTCTATCATGTATTATGATACCTTTATAGCATCGTGTATGTCCTTGAATGTAATTGTTTTAATTAAATATAATTGCTTTGATAGTCTATCTTTGATTAAAAGAGATTTGTCCCATTGCTGGAGTCACTCCTTTTTTAAAGCAGACTCAGTAACTAAACTGAACAAGTGGAGAAACAGTTTGGTTATATAAGTACATTACCTCCGAGCCCAGAGTAGTCCTTCTCAGTATGTTAAGTTTAAAAATATTTCTAATCCTAACTCTGTAGAAGGTGTTCACAAGGGACAGATAGCTTAATATTGACATAGCCTTAAATATATTGAAAATACATAAATCAGAATAATGAGATTCATAAATATGTTAATATTAATGGAGAAGCCTTTTGGGAAATGTAGTGTAAAATCAAAGAAAAAGATGAACTTGAGATGTAAGTAATGATTCTATTTAAATGAATAAAAAATTGGATATTTTGTTTCTCACATCAGAAAAAGACATTACGTCCTTTTGAAATTGTGGTTATGTCTTTAATACTGTCATAAAAAGACCACAAAAAAACATGAGGGAAAAAAACCTAAAGGTATCTGTAAAAGCCTGATAATAAATTAAAACACTGGAATGATTTGTTTTTCGCATCATGGAAGGAGGAAAGCACCATGAAGCCTTTCCTTCAAAAATTCTCTCTAGAATCGATCGACTAATTCTACACTGAATTTCAAGGCTATAAAACTTTATTAGCAAGAAGAATATGTATATTGTTATTCATTTGTTCACACTGCAATGGTTAAGGTCCTGTCAGCATTTCCATTAAAAACACTATAATTTAACAGGAAATTCCAACACACATAAAAATACTTTCAGGCTGCATTTGACAAAACAGCTGCTCTCACCAGATTCTCAAAATTAGTTCTATTTAGATATTTTATAGCTTGAAAAGAAGTGAACTACCATGTTCTTAGAGATACATACAATCTCATACCTATTGCAAAGTATCACCAATGTCAGCAGCTGCTAAACCAGTGCTCTTTATCTCCCTCTTTCCTGGCTGACCCCCACTGCCCATCCACTGCTGTACAAGGAAGCCCGTAACTTCTGTCCTGCTTCCCTTTACTGTGCCATATTTGACTTCTCTGTGTTATTTACCCTCTTTTGGGCTGTGGGATTTTTGTCTTGAAAATTCTTCCGTGGAGCTTTGGCACTGTCCAGGGCATGGGGACAGATTCTATATGCAAAGATCCTGTGTTGTCTGGACTGAGCTTCTGATGAAGCTTCCAGGGCAGCTGCACTGTCTATGGAGGAGGACCTAGTTCTGCCCCAGGCCAGGGAGCTGAGGGTCATGCACAGATCACTGAGCTTAAAGCCCAAAGTGGTGCTGGGCTGGCCCAGCCTGATGTCCCCATTGCACAGGTGCTGGGGCTGAACCCCTTCGTAAACCCGACACTAAACTCAGCAACTGCCCTGATGTGTGGAGGGGCATCTTCACAGTCCCTTCCTCAAGCAGTTTGCTCCTATGAACAATCACATCCTCTGCAAAAAGCTGAATTTTGTGTCTTAAGATCAATACATTTTGATATGGCAAGAAATGTTTTACTGTTAATGATTTAAACAGATGCTTGTTGTACATGTGTCTAAGGCAGAATACAAGTCATGAATGTTCAGAAGGACTTTGTTAGCAAAGTAAATTTTGGCTGTTGAAACTACCACACCTTCCTGCTTTAAGCACAGACAGTGTAGGGGCATCACAGCTCTAGGATATCAGGCGAACCCAAGTTCTGCTCTGATCACTGCTAAACTGGGCTTGTCAGGGTGGGAAACAAGATAATTCAGATTCTTTTATGTTTCCTAACTATATCATAAAATCTTCAGTGAATGTCTCAAAAATCTTTTTGATTAAGATGGCAGAAAATCATGGGGCTTTCTGAGCAGTAATAAAGTTGAAGTTGTTGGTAAAAATTTTCAGATTCTTTACTGCTTAGCTGAGCTGTGTGCTGTGTAACAGTGAAAGTCAGACTGTAAATTACTCTTTGTTCCCTGACTTTAAAGTTCCATCAAAGACTGTTCTCATTCATGTGTAGCTGACTACTGTACATCAGCAGTGTTTTCAAATCTCAAATCAATATCCTGGATGTTTCCAGAGAAATTAATTAGTCTCACTGAGGAGTTAGTTTCCTAGTTTGGAAAAAGCCCCCTTTGCTCCTCTTGGTATTGACTACACAGTCAACTGGATAGCCACAATGTTTACCCTCCTAAGAGGTCAATTTAACTGCTCCAGGCAATACAGTAAATGTAAGAACACACTTTTCTGCTGTTTGCTTCATGAGCATTGACCACACACAGACTTCTGAGTAAAATTGTTTCAGGCTATTGTTCCACTACCCATTCTTATGAATACCTACCCTTGATTCTAATACGATTCTTAAGTTAGTCATTTTCTGTTTAGGAATGGTCACTTCCTTAACAGCAGTATATATCAAAGAATCTCTATTGATTTCAAGGGAAGCAGGCAGACTTGATAAAAAAGAAACTATGATTAAATAAGGCATATAAATACTGAAATTATGAAATCCTATAATGTGCATTAGAAAATAATTTTTGGCTACAAAACAGAAGCTCATTAATATAATTTGCATACATTTTCACAACAGTACTTACATATTTATAGTATTTTCCAGTGTAGGAGTGATGCAATATTTTTCAGGGAGTCAGAGCTGCCCTTCACATTTTTACATAAGGTATTTCTGCAGGAATGTGCTGCCTTCACCATGTAACATAGAGATGTCCATTTTTAAGACTACATTAAAAGGGTATTTAAGCTGTTTATGCTTACATGGTGCAGATACTTATGAGAAATTGACTTCATTGTAGACTTTGGACTAGTGTTGCAGTGCTCCAGAGCTGCAGACCTCCCATCCCTTGTCCTCAAGTAAAAAGTTTGGAAACCAGGAAATTTCATTTTGGTATTTCCTAATGAAATGTTTTTATTTTATTTATTTTATTTTTCATTTTACATCACTGAACATTTTCAGAGAAAAAAAACCCCAGAAAATCCTACAAACAAAAAATCCCAGCAAGCTTATGTGGCCTGAAAATGAAAGGATGTTTGTTGGGCTGCCTTGCACTGGCTTTTAACCATCGGTCTTAAGGTCTCCAGTTTATAATGTTAGCATGTCATCAGGAAATTAAACCAGTAGTCAAATTCTCCCCTTATCTAAAACGTCCCAGCTCAGTTGGAGTTTACTTCCCAAGAGATAATGTGAACTGTAGGACCACTGAACCCTTTGTTTCAGCAAATAGTCCAATGTTCTGTATGTCTCAGGAGACAGTGAGCCTTTGCCTTAGCTTACTGTTTTGGACACATTCTGAGCAGATAGGAGACACGGCTCGAGGGCCCCTTGAGCAGAAGAGGAATTCAAACACTCTTTGCTGTGCAGAAGTGCTCTCACCTCTCGGGTTCTGCTGGCCAGGGAGGGACTGCTGTCTTTTCATGTTTTTTTCCCCCCTTAGTTTAGTCCTTGGTTATTTTGAGATGAAACTGTAACTTGGAAATGACTGAATAGATTTTTGCTGAAAACCACATTTGATGAATGCTTTATTTGCTGAAAAATTCCTCAACTCTGTGTGAATAATTATTGGTTTAAGTCAATTCTCTCTAGAGAATATATTAGATCATTTTAGAGTGGAATAGTGTAGAATAAAGTTAGAAACCCAGAAAGTGTTGCGCAGTCAGCTTCCTGCATGTCTGTTAAAAGTGGGAAGCCCTGTTGGGTTTTCCTTCCTATGACAGCTTGCCCATAACTCTTTAATCAGTTTTCCATAGCTGAAAAGTGTTGTTGGCTTTGTTTATTATGGAGAACTGAGAGTCCGTGTTTTCTTCTTGGTGTACCCAACATGAATCATGATTTATAAACATCCTGTTGGTATTGATGGAATAACTGGGGACTTCATAAGACTTTGATCTTTTCAAGCAACTCACATATAAGGCACAATGTCGGTACTCTTCAAAGTGCTAACATAAAAAAAACACCCCAGAAACCCTCATACAGGAAAAAACCCCTTCCATGAGTGTAGGGCACTGAAACATTATTTCACATGCAGTGTTTCTAAGAATATATCTTATATCCCCTGGAAGATTTTGAAGGTCCAGAATAAACTCAAAAAAAAAAAAAAA